>PPHD01003150.1:5465-32634 GCA_002909625.1 Bambusicola thoracicus
AAAGAAAGAAAGAAAGAAAGAAAAGAAAATAGTATTAATAATAAATCACCAATTGTTCCGATTTTCCAGCAAAGATATTCCACCACCGGTCTTAAAGACCAATCACATGTCATACTACACTTGCATGCTCTATTTTATTTGGCTTCTAGAGCTACCACTCCCAGTCTTTGTTTTAGTACTTTGTTGGTTACACTGATGATTGCTCTGCTCTCGCATTTCCCTTCTCCACGTAGGCACAGTTTGACTGTTGTCAAATGACCCATAATATTGTCCTGCTCACACAGCACTGTGAGAGGTCCTGCTGTTCTAATTATTCTCCTGGCCATGTATTTAAGCCATTCTAACTGTTCTTTGAATCTTTTGAATCTCTTTTTGTAGCACTGTGGAAAGCTGGAGAGCAGACCCAGGCAAATAAGCCCAAGAGAACCTGCCAGATTTCTACTGAGGCACAAACCAGTACAGGTCTATTTTCTATTGTAACCCATAATTTTCTTCTCTACATCCAGGATCTGGATTTATTTTATGCCGTATCATGGTTAACTCATGTTCAGATGATTCCCTCTGATTTCTAGATGCTCTCCAGAGGCGCAGCCTTCTGTGCCGTATCAGTCCATGCTATACGATGTTTGTGTTCTTTGGATACAGTTTGGGCAGCCTAAATCCCAGTACTCTGAGGATATAAGCAGCTATAATTTTCTTACAGACCAATCCAGTAATCAGCTTGCTTGTTATTCATGTCTGCCTTGTGCTGTCCTCACTTAAATTCATTGAAAAACACCCTTTTTAACCTGAAATTTCCCTAGATTCTTAACAACATCTTCTCAGATATGCATGCCCCAAGAGCTGTCCAGCTGGACCTCAGTGAATATTCAGTTGTGCACAAAGGCCACTGATCTCTGTCTAGATTCATGAAGGAAACAGGGAAAAGAGAATTTGTCTAAATAATGAGCTAATATTTCACTTTTTCCTTGTGTGTAGAGTAATGGCCTAGCCTTCACTCCTAGCCCCACTCATAGTGTGTGTAGGTGAGCAATGTGAGTTAGGTTGGGACAGTGGGTTAAACTGTCAGAAGTGAATCGGGGGTAGGACTCTGCAGTTGCTCTAACATCTTAAAACAAGTCTATAGATTCATCAGATGCCTAAAGGTTTCAGTTTGGCTTCCTCTTTTCTGCACAGAACTGCTGTAAGCCTGTTGGATGTGGGCAGGAAAATGTTCAAAAGCCACTGAAACAAGCGTCAGAGTCCTGTGGCTAGCTATAAATGGCAGATGAAAGAGAAAATGTCCATATTTTAACCTATGCTGGACTGTACACATTTCTTGTTCTCTGGAAAACGTGCCAGTCCTGCCTTGCTGGGCTAACTCACAGCAGGATCCCAACACAAAGAGAAACAACCAGACTTGCAATATCAGCAAAGGTGGTTTAGCAACGTCCACCGCTTTCTCCATTCAGCTGAGTGGATCCTTATAGTGTAGTGAAGTATGGCCCCACACGTTAAAAGGCAGTTTGGCCCCAGCAGCATTCAGACGTACCAACTCAGTGCATTTTCTCAGTAGTCTATTATCATTGGACTGCCCAGAGGGCTCTGATGCTAACCCCAGCTGCTGTAGGCCCAAATTCAAAGCAGTCCAATCGTTGTTTGGACTCCCCTCTCCTTTGCAAACTGTCAAGATAGAGCATAGAGTTATGAACAAAATTCAGCAAAGCCAGACAAATCCTGCGAGGCCCTAAAAATGTCTTTATCTGAGTAAGTCGAGAGAAATGCCATCTTCCATTGGCATTCAGCCACATGTGGTGAGCCAAGACAGGTGGTCTGCTGGGTTGGAAGACATACTAAGACAGTCTGGTCTGCTGGACGCGTTGGCATGAGCGGTTCACTGAATGGTACTCTTCTCCTTGCACATGAATGAGTCCAGTACGATACAATGGGGTACTGTGCTGCTGAAGAAGTTGTTCTTTGGGTGAGACATTACACTCATAAAACTCAGTGGAGGTCCTGACCACTTTGTGGGCATTAAAGATCCCATGACTTCTAGCAATGACTTTGCTGTCCTGGCCATGCTCCAATTTGGAACGCTTTGTTTTGCTGAACTCACTATACAGTGTCTATTCAGAAATGTTGTCTTCACAAAGTCTACATTTTGATGAGCTCACGTTAAGCTTTCAAATTAGATGCCATAAGGGGGGGGGAGGGGAGGAGGGAATGAAAAAAATTGTAAAAAAATTAGTGATCGTTACTGATAATTATCTACGTATAGTTGGTCTATTCAACTCAGAACACCTTGAAATGAAAAATGTCATGTAAATATAGAGTATTAGTGCAGGTCTGGCTGGCATTTTGAAATACTTAGAACTGTGTGTATGGAATCACACATAGTAGATATCAGAATAAGAAGTGCTGTTGCAGTGCTTAAAATCTTAAATTCAGATCATGCATTGGAGAAGCTGCTGATAATGCTTGGATATGGGAACCCTATGGAAGAGTGCCCAACAGATTTGAATGTGGTACACGAAGGAGTTTCCTTTGACAGATGGAGCTTTGAATCACATTGCTCAGTGTAGGAGGAGATGCCTACCACACTTTCTTTCTTCATATAGAATGAAAGGTCAGACACTGGCAGAACCAGGCCATTAAGACTGCTAGAGGCAATTTAAATACAACACATCAAGATAGCATTTGCTTTGAGCTTTTCATTTTCACAGCCTTACGCAGTGAGAGTGCTTCATGAAGTCTCCCATTTAAAGCCTGATTTGTGATTTATAGTGATTTATAACAACATTAAAATCTCCCACAAAAGACAAATTAATACTCAGATGCTTTTTCAGCACCTCCTTTGAGAAAAAGAGTTTTGAGCCAGTGCCAAAGAGTGGGAGGCAAGTCTTTCTACTGAAACACAAATGGGTGGCAAACTCTGGAATAACATTTTGGCATGACATATGCACTGCATTTTTGGAGTCTTCTCTGTAAGGAATCTGAACATTTCAATTTAACAAATCAAGCATTCCCTATTAAAATGAGTTAGTGAAAAAGAAATAAACAAACGCATAAATAAAATTTAAGGAGAAATGTTTTTTGCACATTTGTGTTTAAAGCCTGTTCCCTGATCTGCCTCCCAGTTCATGGTAGTTCCAGAATGCAGAGTACTTTTTTTGGCTCTAGGCTTAATATTATATTACCATTAAAATTCCAATGAAATCCTCCAGGTTTGTAATTAGAACTATGGAGAGACCCAGGAGTCAAATGTGAAGGATGCTGAACTTCAGCAGAGGAAATTATGGCACAATTCAGTGTGAGAAGTGTTGGATGAAATGGAATGGAACAAATTGGTGAAGCAGATGGGGAAGGAGACTATGTCCAAAGATCAATTAATGCACGCCTGAGCGTTATGAGTGCTGCCATGCAGCAGTGCGTTAAGATCACACTGGTGTTCCAACAGATGCAAATGGAAGTGCAAAAAACGTAGGAAAGACTGATGGATTCATACCATAGAAGACCAGTGAGTCAAATACTTTGGCTGGAGTTAAATAAAACAGAACTATTTGATGACCAGTTAGGGGAGAAAGGTAATCACATTTCATGTTTCAGTGTATAAGCTGGTAACCACGGGGGTCAGCAAGTACTTTTTTTCCATCTCTGGAACCTTGCAAAATTCGATGACAGGGTCTTTGCAGAGGCTGTTCTTGCTCTTCCTCTCCCTGAGTCTTCTGGCTTTGATTGAAGCCTTGGGTGTGAGCCAGTAGACACAAGTTGATGGTCAAATGGTCAACTAACTAGAACAAATTTTATTTCCTGTCAAAGCAGATGAAAACCAATAGACGAGAAGTGATGAACCTCAGCAAAATAAGTCTGACTTTACCTTCCTTATTCTGGAGGGATCCTTCCAGTCTAGGGTAGGAATACTGCCCCAGTGCTGTCTGCGAGACTGACCTTTTACTGATGACAAATGTGATTTTCTGCATATGTGACCAGGCTGCCAGGTGTTGTTGGCAGCTGTGAAAGCCAAATTATCTACCTATTTTTTCCTTAAAATTATGAGACAATAATGTTAGAACTAAATAGCCTAGAAACCTTAAAAATCCAAATACTTCCTACAGCTACCCCAGTTAATATTTCTCATTCATAAACAGTGAATCTCTTAATTAAATGGTATTCATTCAAGAATATAAGGTCCCATGAGTTAGTAGCAGATTTATAGTAACGGAAACACTGAATAACTTCAAAATGCCTTCCAGTTATCTGCAGTGGAGAAAAGATCCCATAAGGTGCCACTTTCCTCATTTCTTTACTCTGTACTTTGACTTACAGTTGGAATCACACATTTTTCTGCTTCCACTCAATGTCTGATCCAGGCAAAATAGTAGGAGTTCACATGGCCATGTGTGTGCAGCTCCACCAGAATTAGTTATCTAGACTATCTATCAGTGGAGGATAAATCTCAGCATTTTGGAGCACAGTTCACTTCATCTTAAAGGAAATGTTTAGGGCTGTTCAGATGAAGTGCACTGTAGAAAGTATCTACTTTCCTCTTCTGGCTGTATGGAGCACTCAGACAGAAATGTCTACACTGTAGGTACCAGAAGTTTGACAGGACAAGTCTCATTCTTAGTGTTGCCACTGTTCACATTTTATCATTAATGACTGCAGCCCTGGGGATATCTTACTGTTGATATAACTATTATGCCATCTCCCACACTGAGTACTTACTTTTGATGTAAAATAATATCTTGCTACCGAAGCCCCTGAGATCAAGTTATAAAAATTCATATGGGCACACAGAGTGTCACACATGGGAGCAAAACTTATTCATTTTATCCATTAGCTTCCCCAAGAGATGCTATAGGCACACGTTCTTCACAGCCCTCCAGAATGTAGCTGTATCCAGAAAAGGGACAATAAAATAAGCTGAATAATGAAGCAAAGACACTTAGGATGAGTTCACCCCAGTTAGTCTATGCAACCCAATCAGTTTTACCATTAACATGCCATGCTATTTAACAGCATAAAATAAGTGTGCACCAAAAGCAGAGTTTGACCTCACTTTTGAGAAGGGACTTGGTAAGATAAGTCGATTCTACCCTTGAGAACATGATTTCAGGAGCTGGTAGTATGACTGGAAGACAGCCACACACATAGCAGGGGAACAACCACAATATTGTCATTGATGAAAGGATGGCTTGATAAGAGGAAGCTGCAGACATCATCATCATTAATTAAACACTGAAACTGGAGAGAAGAGGGTTTTGTGGTTAAAGCATTGGACTCAAACTCAAGAGATCTGGGCTCCATCACTGGCAGCCTAAATGTGGACAAGTACCTTAACATCTCTCTTTTCCAGATCTCCATCTGTAGAATGGGAACAAATCAATCTCCTTTCCTTTGCCAGTGCAGTGTGTGATGCCGGGTGGTGGGGGACTTTTTCCTGTGCAAACCAGCAATGAGAAAGCCTCCTCTTGGCTGGAGGTTCCAGGTGCTAAAGCCATACAAACCAATAATAAGAAATAATGGCACTGCTGATAGAAAGCTTCTCTTCCTTGAAAATTAGTTTTCAATTCATTTCTCCTCAGGATGAAATTCTATATTCTAACAGGCCAAAGACTTTTTTTCCCTATTCCAGTGCTCACAATGTGGGAGGTGAAAATAGAGTTCATAATGAGAACTTGATTCTGTGGGCTCCCAAAGGGAGCACGCATGTTGCAGGGTAAGTGTCCTGCCTTATAACAGCTTTTCCTGCTACTACAGCAATACATAAACTGGTAGAGCAAAAATAAGAGCAGGCACAATAGGTAAAAGAGCTGTGTTTCACCTTTTTTTTAAAGGCCTCTAAGTAGATGAGAAATTTTGATGTGAAGTTACATGAGTTACATCTGTTAAATCCACAGGAGACCTTATGCATTTCAAGTGTAGATTTTCTGGACAATCTTTGTTCCACATATTTTCTGGTATGTCTAAATCAAACATTACTTTCCTCCCGTTGCCTTCCACTACCAAAATTTCACCCCTGCCTTAAACACCTCAGATGCTGGGAGATTAATTTTTGCCACCCAGGAATCATGTTTCCCTTTCCTTTAAGAACCGCCTCTCTTTTCCCCACCGACCTGGCCGCTAACACAGGCACAGCTTTGGTTGTTTGTGACCTCTCTTCGTTTTATTGACCCTTGATATCTGAAGATAGATCCTCAGCTGAAGAGCCACATCTGTGTAATGCCTCCCTCTACTGGATTTTTATGGGTGACTGAGACAGCTGGTAATGGCTGTGGGTCACCGATAGCACTGGGGAAAAGACGCTTTTCTGCGCACATCCACAAAATGATAGCTGGTTTCCATTGATTTTACAAGGATCAAAAGAATGTCGTGCATGCAGCTTGGCTAAACAATGGCCAAAGGGGATGCGATAACCATCTACAGAAAGCTGTGAACATGCTGGAGTTTGCAGTTAAGCAGAGTTTGAGTGATTAAATTAGGAAGGGCTGAACTTTGCGGAGTCTGGGGCAGGCAAAACTCTTGAACTTATTTAGGAGGGAGTGAGGGATTTGGGAGAGCGGGATGTTGGAGTCACAGAACTGGCCTCACTTTGCAAGCTCCTTTTTTTTTCCCACTTGTAATTCAAGCCCTTGCTGGTTCCTTCTCCACTTTGAATTCAATTAAAAGAACATGTGTTTTTGGCTGCAGACATATCTGTGATGTGCAGTGAGGAGGGAAGAAAGAACCATTTAAAACTGAGTAGTCACTTCACTGTGGTATCAACTGCTTTCTTCACAGAAAGTGGTAAAAATTCTGATAAAAGATGCAGATCACTGCAGATGTGAGTGCAGCCCTGACAGCATGGCTGTAGTCCATCTGTATGTGATAGCGTGTCTCTCTGATTCCTACCAAAGCCCTGTGCCGTACCACAATATTAGCACTTCCTAAATTTGGCAAGGATTTTTTCACTTCCTCTCCCCACACCCTTTATTTTTCAGTTCACTACTCTGACAACTCTATTTTACTTTTTCATCTTTATTTGGAGCATCTGCAGCCCAGACAAAGGCAGTGTGTGTGTAACACTGGACACAGCTATCAAAGCAGTAGGACCGAGTTCATAGAATCATAGAATCGTAGAATCATAGAATCGTAGAATCATAGAATGGCCTGGGTTGAAAAGGACCATGATGCTCATCTAGTTCCAACCCCTGCTATGTGCAGGGTCGCCAACCAGCAGACCAGGATGCCCAGAGCCACATCCAGCCTGGCCTTGAATGCCTGCAGGGATCGGGCATCCACAGCCTCCTTGGGCAACCTGTTCAGGGCGTCACCACTCTCTGGGTGAGAAACTTTCTCCTCTTCCTCCTCATATCCAACCTAAACCTCCCCTGTCTCAGTTTAAAACCATTCTCCCTTGTCCAATCTGAGGTCTCCCTGCAGCCTTCTCTTCTTCAAGCTGAACAAGCCCAGTTCCCTCAACTTTTCCTCATAGGAGAGGTGCTCCAGCCCTCTGACCATCTTAGTGGTCCTCCTCTGGACTGGTTCCAAGAGCTCTGTGTCTTTCTTGTACAAGGGGCCCCAGGCCTGGATGCAGTATTCTCTTGCTCCAGGTTGGCACTGGGGAGGGGTTCACAGCCAGGTCTCATCACCACCACCTGTGCAAGCTTAATGGGAATTGGGAATGTCATCACCATCACAAAAGTCAGTGCAGGGTTTCTATTGTGTGAAATGGACTCTTCTGTACACAGTGACCTTTCAGAGCACAATGGGTCTCCACAAAGGCAGAGATGTGGTTTGCTCCTGTTTGAAGCGATGGGTAATGTTGCGCTGTATCACGATCTTGGGTGCAGATAGAGAACATGGGGAAATGACACTCTGCACAAAGCCAAATTGTGCACAGTGCATCTGGCTCCATGAGTAATTCAAAGTGAGGTCATACTGCAAAAGAAATGTGGCGAGAAGAAGGAAAATCCTTTTGTGAGAGAATTTAATAAAGATTAATGACCAAGAAAGTACTTGTCTTTGTATGTGGTGGTGCCCACAAAATGTGAAATGACCCCCAAGCAAAAGGCATTTGTCAAAGTCCTTTCAGAAGAGCTTTCAGAAATCCAGGTGGTTGGGGTTTTGACAAACAGGAAAACAAACCATGAGGACTGCTGTTTGCTGCACTGGATGGCTAAAACAGAGGATCAGCCACAATTCCCCATGTCCCATGGCTTGCAGAGAGCAAAGGGCTGCAGAAGCCAAAGCCAAGGCAGGTCTGGGAACCTGCTCTTGGTTTTCTCATTTCTGGATCTGAACCATATGCCCAAACAGAACAGACCTGGAATTCATAGCCTGCCTGCAGCCTGGGCAGCCTCAGCCTCGCTCCCTCGCTTGTGTCAGTTCACAGGTCCCTTTGAAATGCGGGTGGAGAAGTTTATCATAACATGGAAATAGTTTGAGCTATAGGTGAGATAAAAAAAACAGCAGGTAAAAAAAATAAGGCTAAGTCAGATCTTATGAGTGTTGCTCAAATCATTTGCAGAGATGTCCTCCTTTGGTTGCAGTGAACAGAGAGAACAGCCAGGGATCCTGTGGGGGTATCCGCTTCCCTGTGTACGTAATGTCCTTGCTGCAGTGCCTTCGAAACATGTTCACACTCTCTCTGGATCCATCCTTCAAACTGAGTAAGGAAACATCTCTGAAGGACTGATGTCTTCCAAATTACCCATGCCCCCCACCTCTTCCTTTTCCTACTCTAGGAGGATCTAGGAGATGAAAATGACCTTAACACAAAGCACTGTTTGCAGGGGGCAGTTTTGCTGGAAGAAGGCCCCTCCGTCTGGGTCTCGCCATCGGAAAGATGCTACCAGGGAGGTGAGCATCATCCAGAATTGCTGTGGTGGAGCTGGGACGGGGAGTGTGCGACAGGGATGGAGAAGGGATGGAAAGTGATTGAGGAGCAGCACAGTGGTTTGTTTCAGTGAGAGAGATGGCTTCACTAGTTCTGTGCTGTAAAAAGCTTACTTTGTCTTGATTTATGGGGGAATGGTATCTTAATAAAAGTTGCAGCTGAAGAAATCATCTCTGAGCTTCCACAGGCAGGTCAGAATTTCTCCTGGAAGTAACCTCCCACTCATCTCACCAAAGCAGCTGCAGATGACAGCAACTCCCTGGCTCTCTATGATGCCATTTCCCAGGCTGTTCCTCTGCTTCAGCCTTCCTCCCAGCCCTGCTGTGCTAAGCCACCCCCTCTGCATAGTTGGAGTTCTCCTAAGTATCAGAGAAAGCAGCCTTCCCTTACTCAAGACATACAAAATACCCCCATCTCCAGCCTTTTATCAAATTTTGGTTAAAACATACTGTAAGGGCCTTGGAAGGTATCTCCATGTTTCCTCTTTCCCGTACACTCTCCATAATGCACATGTGTACATCATCTTGGGGACATCCCTTTGGACCATCACTTTTTGAGGGAAAGGATCATAGTTTTAGCTGTTTGTATGAGATATTTGCCAAATAGTAGCAACAGAGGTCTTTTAGCACATCATTGGATCCCAATGACAAATATCTTCACTGACATCCAAAACCACACGTGCTCTACACATCCCAGCTATTCTCATCCTTGCCTTAGCTGCATTTTACCATAAATGCAATGTGAATAGACTTAAAATGCAGGTAGTCAGGATGAACTGAAATATTAACATAAGTTTCAGGAAGTCTGGGTATAACATAGGCATGGACTTCAGTGGGCATGCCATGCTGATTGGTTCTACAACATGGTTCTACATAGAGGATCCGGGCGCAGTGGTGAGGCTGCGTTTAGCTCTGGAAATTAACTTACAGTGATCTCAGATATTGTTTACATCATTGTATGTTCATGGATAACTCACTGATTACTACAAATAAAAACCATTTTAGTCTGAAAAGAAAGTTGGATTGGAAAATGTATTTTTGCATTATAAGCTTTCTTTAAAAGGACTGTTGAGTGCCCTGATGCCCAACATGCAAATGAGTTAATAATGAGGAAGACTGATAGATACTGATGTGCTTTGAGGTGATATTGTCTTTGTTTTTAACTCTCTGATGTCTCAAGCTGAGCAAATGGCAGAGCTGGTTCAGCTCATGGTAGGGTTTGTCCTTGTGCAAGTAGCATTCACCCACTGCCCATATCTGGTGCTTTAACTCATGTTTGCAGAAGCTAACAAAGCCAAGAAGAAAACTGACGCAGTGTCTTTGTTGATGTTGCTCTTGACTCCAGGTACAAGCACCTTGGCTATTCCCAAGTAACATTTCAGCTCTGTCCTACACGGGGCAGTATTTATCCTCCCTCATAGGGTTTGTGTGTCAAGTATGCTCTGGCTGATGGTGTAAGTAATGAATTCTCACTTTTTTAGAATCTCACGCTTTCCATATCAACCTAATTCCATTTGAAGTTATGCCAGACCTTTCCATCAGGAGAAAAAGGTCATCCTTTGATAGTGTGTGTGGCAAGAGATGTCTCTCGGTCCATCCAGCAAAATTTTCTCTGAGTGGCCTTCCTGCTGTGGCTCAAGCTGCTCCATTACCTAACTCATCGAGCTACAGTACAAGTTGCAATCCTATGCTGTCTCTTCTGCACGGTGCTCCTACCTGCTGATAAGAACAGACTAATTTGAAGCATCCGTTATGGAAGATCTCTGAATTCTTATACTCTAGAAGACACCACGTTATTTGTCAGTAAGGCTCTTCAACAACTTGTGGCTGGTTTGTGAATGGCTCTGAGCTTGGGGACTTCATGACTCAAGTTTAGGAACTTAACATATGTTCTACTCAGTAATTCACAAAGGTACAATGTAAAGCCCTGTTTTACTCTCCCAAGACTGATTCTATAACTCGTGCACCAATAAATCTTGCTTTATCAGTACAGCTCAAGTATATATAACTGAATGGGTGGGTAGGGCTAGCAAGCATGATGGCAGGGATGCACACTGACTGTGAATGTGCCCCATTTCCATAGAAGTTCCTACAAACACGGGATAGGAAGCACCTCCCCATTGACTCCAGCACTGCAGGATCTGGATCTACAATCACTTTTCTGATTGCTGACATACTTTGGTCTGCGTTTGCTCTCCTTGGCAGTGATTTGTAATGTGATTATAATGTATATTTACACACACACCCTCTTAGCACTGGCTGCCGAGCCAAACTAGGAAACGCTGCTGAAATAATAAAAGCAGTTGATCCCCTTCCTGCTTGAAGGTTAATGCTGCATGGTGAGTGAAAGACTTTTAAGAGTTGTTTTATTAAGGGAATAAATGGAAACCAGGAGGTGTTTTAATGTCAGTGATTTCACAAAAAAACTAGGTGTGGGGTTTTTTCTTTTTCTTTTTTTTTTTCCTAATTCTTTCTTTTCTCTTTAGAGCAAATCCCTGTTAAGAACAATAAGATTTTGTGACATCTCCTCATGGGAAAATAGAGAAATAAATCTTTCACTGTTGGTACTCAGATTGGAGGGAACGAGACTTGAGAACTCGGGATTCCTGGTTGAGGTCAACCAGGGGAGACGAAGAGCAAGAGAAAAAAGTTAAGTAGATCAGCCTGGTGCTGTATCTAAGACATTTACACTCATCAGCTGCCTAAGCTGGGTGTACAAATGCAGGCAGGGAGAACTTGGACCTCTCCATCACTCCACCTTCCAAAGTTGCAGAATTGATCTACAGGAGGAAGTGCTGAGTCCTGGGCTGGTGGCGGCTGTGAGAGCACACGGGAATGGGAAGGGGAAGTAACTGTGTAGGACCAAGCTGGCTGAACTTGTGTGCTGCCTGGTAGTGCTGTGTCAGCATCCTTGGAGCTTTTGGATGTGGATGTGGCCAGCAGTGCTGTTTGACACTGGCAGGGTTTTGTGGCACTGGCAGGATCCAGCTGCTGAGTTCCTGGCTGCCGTGGGGACAAGGATTATGGATTTAATGCACCCTCATGCTTACCCCAGTGTAAATCAGAAGCCACTCCGCTGATTTCTTTGGCGTGGAGCCAGTCCAGCTCCTAATGGGGCCATTCATAAGAATCCCATTACCCTTCCAGGGGGGAGTGTGGATGCAGCCCTTGCCTTGGGAGGTCGCAGTCAGCTCAGTGGGGTTATCCCATGAACAGGAGGGAAGAACCAGCCCTCAGGCCTTTCCTTTCTAATTCTGAACATGCTGCCAGCACTTAACCATGGCAGTAATTACCCCGCAAGCCTAGAATTCCCTTCTCAGTGTGCATGGAGTGACCCCTGAGAGAAACAGCTGCAAGAGTGCAGGAGACCCAAGCAGGCTGCCCACCGGTTTGTCTGAGCATGCATAGCATGGTCTGTGGGATGCAAACAAAGGGGTGGCTAATTTCCTGGAGAAAGCTGCAGGAAATCATCTCCTCAGCACAAATCTGCTGCCGCAGGTGAGAAAAAAGGGAAGTTTCCAAAACAACTGCCTACTTGGATTTTATACTCTGCACGCAAATTAACCTCTTTGAATAGGGTCGCTCCGTTGTTATTATTATTATTTTTAGATACACAGTTAAAGTTACGGTTAGCTTTATCCCCTCCTGTGTTATTGTTGTTACACCACATATTAATGCAGTGCTTCTGTAGCTGGGAGAGGGATGGCTGAATTGCAGTAACAGGCTACAAGCAGGAGGAAAGCGCTGCGGTTTGGCTGGTCCACTCCTAGATATACACCAGCACATCTGGACAGGAGATCATGTGACAAGTAGGAAAGCCAGAAACATATCCTGGATACTATAAAAAATGGGTCCTGTTAAATTAAAAAGGCTTTAAATATTGGCTCAGCTGGTTTCTGTATAGCATTTTTAGTAGTTTTGGAATGTGTTGCAAGATTTGTGATCACCAAGAACTTGATTAAATATTGCAAATCCATTGTGTTGTTAGTTTGTTCTCATGGGCTCTGTGTGTCTTGCCAGTTCTCCCGTACTCTTGTAACACAAGACATGACTTCTAATTCTGGATGAGAACTTTGTGTCCTCAGAATAACTTCTGTGCAGAAAAAAAGAAAAAAGAAAGAAAGAAAAAGAAGGAAAAAAAATTAAAAAAAAAAAAAGAAAAAAAAGAAAGAAAAGAAACCAAACACACAACGGCAAAAAGTCTCTGCTTTTGCATAACGTTTTGGACACTTTCAATGCTATAGCAAATTTTCAGCTGGTGTAAGATGCTAGACATGACTCTCTCTGGTTAAAAGCCAATGTGTTGACTCACAGAAATTTTAGTCCTCAGCCAAACTAGTTGCTAAACTTCACTCATGTCTATTCACGACCTGCTATGAAGCGCTCTGTGGCTGTACTTGCAATCTTACTTTCTTCCTGAATGACCCGAATATTCTGGATAGTCTTTGGTTCAGATTTGGACACTGTTCATGATCTGCTTCCGTTCTTGCACACGTAAGCAACAGTCTTACTGGAAGAGATTATGTTTCTCCAAGGAGCAATGTCCCAGCAATATTAATGAATTGCTGCTGTGGCATCACATAGAAAGCTATCGAAATATCATGTAAATAATGGCCTGACAGGTTTCCTAAGGGATCTTCTGTCCAGTTTCATACTCTGGTTCTAGTTCTCAGCCTATGCAGAGGAACAATAGGAAATACAGGAGCAGATGGATTGGCAAAAGCATTTGGTAGACCTCAAGCTCAAGCTGCAGATGGGAAGAGGACATGAGGACACACTAGTGGGATGAGTATATGACAAGATTCAAAACATGTTAGCAAAAAAAAGCAGAGAAGATAAAATACAAAATGAATTTTAAATAGCAGGGAACATAGAGTGAATCAAGTAATCATTCTGTAAATATGACAGCGGGAAGAAGACAACCAAGGAAAGTTGGTGTATTACCCAGTAGAGGAAGTAGCTACTGTCAGATGATGCTAACAGCATGGATATGCTTACTGCTTTTCAATCAGTTTTCTTTAAAGGTTTAGACCTCATCTTAGGATGATCAACATAAGGAATAATGTGTACTTCTGTGATTTACATATTTGCATATTGGTTAAGACTAATGAATCAGTCTAGGGTGCTGAGGGTGCATCCCCACATTCCATGATTTTGGATGGGGAGTGCACTTTTAGAGAAGATCTCCTAATCAGTTCCATTTATAATGATCTGGTTGGATTTCCAATCTGTGATTAACCTCAACAGGAAGAAATGTTTTGAGAGTGTTAATTAGTAATTGCTAATAAGCATAAACCTTGGCATCAAACTAGGGCTAGTCTGAGGATAAATCCCAACAAGAAGAATTTGGTCGTTGGAACTAACTGTTTCGTACAACTAATCCACTCCTATTGCACCACAGTGCTTGCACAAGCAGACAGAGCCTGAAAGAGCAGGGTAAAGCGATCTTACAAATGTTTGCAATTATCTTTGACAAGTTTCTAGCAGAACGGCGAAACTGATATTGGAAATAGTGCCCATTTCAGGAAGATGAGAAATGAGAAGCCAGGGAAACACAGGTCGGTCAGCTTACATTTTCTTCTCAGAAAAGTTCTGGAATGAGCAAGTGAACAAATTATTATACATGGAAAATACTAAGGGGATGAGCAGCAGCCAGTAAGGATTTGCCAAGAATAAACCAATCTAGTATACTTTCAAAAAAGGAAAATAAGTCTTCTTGATTGGAGAAAATGAAGAAGTGTTTCGTAAGCAATTCAGTTTCACTTACTATTTTCATAAACAAACTAAAATATTTGGGAGTTGGACTAGATGGCCCTCAGAGGTCCCTTCCAACTCTAAGGACTCTATGATTCTATGATAAATTCCAGGTAAAATTATGTTAGGTGTAACACTGTCAGCATTATTACATCTGTGGAGTAAGCCAGAACCTGCCAAAATCAGAAAATATCACTTGACAAGAGATTTCCACAGATATCAGCCCAGGCTGTAGGGCTGAGGGTAGGTACATTAAATTTGCAATGAACAGAAGGCTGGAAGAGATTGCAAAAGTCATCTTGAAAGATGTTTCAACACTACCATGAGCACTACCATGTCCATCTTGGTCACTTCTGAGTGACCGCTCTAGAAAACACCCAGGGAGTACTTCTCTATCTGCTTCCCCCACCCATATTAAATACAAATCATAGCTTCAGGAAAACTTATTTTACTTCAGCTTCAGGATAATGCCCAGAGGAGACCTCACAGCTCCCTGATCACTGCCTAAAAAGTCACTACTTAATCTTAGAATCATAGAATTATGCAATCACCAGGTTTGAAAAAGACCTCCAAGGTCATCCAGTATAACTGTCCACCTACCACCAGTATTTCCCCACCAGATCACGTCTCTTAGTACAACATCTAACCTTCTGACCTGCTCCCTAACCGACTGGATCAATGGGTCAACGTTAACTGTATGAGTTTCAATAGGGCCAAGAGTCAGGTCCTGCATTTTGGTCACAGCAACCTCAGGCAACCCTACAGGCTTGGGGAAGATCAGCTGGAAAGCTGCCTGATGGAAAAGGATCTTGGTGTACTGATGGACAGTGGGCTGAATATGAGCCAGCAGTGTGCCCAGGTGGCCAAGAAGGCCAATGGCATCCTGCCTTGGATCAGGAGTGGTGTGGTGAGCAGCACCAGGGAATCATCCTGCCCTGTACTCAGCACTGGTGAGGCCTCACCTTGAGTGCTGTGTTCAGTTTTGGGCACCTCAGTACAGAAAGGACACGGAGGTGCTGGAGCAGGTCCAGAGAAGGACAACGAGGCTGGGGAAGGGCTGGGAGAATATGGTCTATGAGGAGAGACTGAAGGAACTGGGGCTGTTTGGTCTGGGGAAGAGGAGGCTGAGGGGAGACCTCATTGCTCTCTGCCAATACCTGAAAGGTGACTGCAGCACAGCAGGGTTGGGCTCTTCTCACTGGGGACAGGTGACAGGACAAGAGGAAATGGCCTCAAGTTGTGCCAAGGGAGGTTTAGGTTGGATATCAGGAAACACTTCTGTACAGAAAGGGCTGTTAAGCACTGGAATGGGCTGCCCAGGGAGGCGGTTGAGTCACCATCCCTGCATGTGTTTAACAACCGTTTGGATGTGGTGCTCAGGGCCATGACTGAGCGGAGGGCTGTTAGAGTTAGGGTAGGACGGTTGGATTGGGATTGGACTTGATGATCTTTAAGGTCTTTTCCAACCTGAGCGATTCTGTGATTCTATGATTCTTTCCTTAAACATCTACAGGACAGTGACTCCACCACCTCCTTGCACAGCCCGTTCCAGAACCCAACCATTCTTTCAGAGAAGAAACTTTTCCTAATATCCAACCTGAACCGCCCCAGCACAACTCGAGGCCATTCTCTCTCATCCTATCCCTGTTATGCAGGAGAAGAGGGCAACACCCACCTTGACACAACCTCCTTTCAGACAGTTGTAGAGAAAAGTGAGTTCTGCCCTGAGCCTCCTCTTCTCCAGACTCAACAATCCCAGCTCCCTCTGCCGCTTCCCATAAGACTTGTGTTCCAGACCCCTCACAGCTTCAGTGCCCTTGTCTGAATACGGTCCAGGGCCTCAATGTCTTTCTTATAGTTAGGAGCCCAATGATGACCACAGTACTTGAGGTGCAGCCTCTCCAGAGCTGAGTACAGAGGAATGATTACCTCCCTTCTCCTGCTGGCATAGCTATTTCTTATATAAGCCAGGATACCAGAGGTGATTGCCAAGCCATTTTCCATCATTTATAAACAGTCCAGGTCAGCTAGAGAAGTCCCAGAGAATTAGAGACTTTCCACTAAGAAAAGTCATAAGGAGGATCTGGGGAACTACAGGCCCATCAGCCTGACTTCACTGCCAGGAAAGGCTATGGAGCAGATCATTTTGAGTGAGATCACATAGCATTTGCACGACAACTTGGGGATCAGGCCTAGCCAGCATGGGTTCATGAAAGGCAGGTCCTGCTTGAGCAACCTGATCTCCTTCTATGATCGAGTGACCTGAATGGTGGATGAGGGAAAGGATGTTGCATAGTCTACCTAGACTTCACCAGAGCCTTTGACTGTCTCTCAGTTTTCTCCTAGAGAAGCAGCAGCCCTCGACAGATACACTCTTTGCTGGGTAAGGAACTGCCTGGATGGCTATGACCATGACCATGGTGGTTTACTCTATGGTTTACTAGGATTGCTTCAGCATCTTAGTCGTGTATTTATGAGATGGGTTTTCCTGCTCCTCTCAGTATCTCTTTCTGCCACCGAGGGGATGGAGAAAAACACCACCTGTACTCCTGCCCCATCAGCTAACCACCCCAAGGTCCCTTTTATTAGCCCTCAGGCTTCTCTCAGCGTCTTCATAGCTGCCAGCCTGAACTGTTAGTAAGGGACAACAATCAGAGGGGCATCTTCTGGAAACCTTAACTCTGCCTACAGGTTTTCTTGCACAGTGCACTTCACACTTGCATGATGTGAAGTTCTGGATCAATAGACTTACATCATTTTCTTTCCTAATTCACAGAAAATTCAGTCCTGTTCTTCCTAAATCAACAGCAGAAGGATGTGAACCACAGAATAGTGATGAATGACCAAGGTACCAGCTGAAAAAGACAAGGATTGGAAATACTCTGCCCTGTTCTTCAGTTGGCTTGTTTGAAATGCAATGAGTGGAACAGAGAAGCATGTGCTGCACAACTATCTGTCAAGAGATTCTTACACTTAGGGTATCCGAGACATTAATTTTACACACTCTTTTGGGGAACCATCTCACACAGCATCTATATTATGGTTCCTTTTAGAGAAGCTTATGGGAATCATTGGGCTCCGAGTATTAGTCACCAAAATGATTAATAGAGACCCAAAGGTTCACATGCACATACTTCCATGTTAATGAAGCCCTCATGGTTTATTCATGAAGCAGAATACAAAGCTCCGGGAATAGTTCTCCCCAATGTTCTTTCCAATGCTCCCATTTTTAATGCCGTAATAGACACTGATTTATTTGAAATCAGCATAAAATATGTACCAGCTCAATAAACCCCAAAGAGATTCTCAGACTTTCTTGAGTGTTCTCATCAGGCAATAAATCACAGAAGCAATAAAGTATGTTAAATAGCTTAACCAATCATGAAAAGCAGAGCCATCAAATGACTTACTTAAATGGTAGTAGGACATTAACTAAATAGGAGATATTAGAGTCTTTAAATATATATTTCTTTCTCATAGTTACAGAATAAGTATAACGATGGGGCAGTGGGATTCTGAGACATACATAAAAATAATAACAAAAATATATATTTCTTTTCTTTAAGTTAAAACTGCAGTTTGTTTCTACATTGTTCTCAATGGGAACAAAAGAGCTTTGGGAGGAAACCTGGTAATAAAAATGGAAGAATAATTCCTTTCCTCCAGGTGAGAATAATCACCTTGCAGCATGTGGGCGTGTCTTACCATGTGCAGTGAGAAACTGAGCACCATTCTGTTTTGCATCTTTGGATGGGATGTACATCATCCAGTGCCTACTTCATAGCCTAGTCAAGCTAACCTCTCTTTCAGAGCTGGATTTCTATATGAGTTTCTTTTCCAAGCATCCCTATTCCTACTTAACAAATATCTACTTAAGGCAAATCCTCTAAACTACAGTATTTGGAAGCTTAAAAAAAAGTTTCTGTATTTATTTATCTTTGCTACATCCCATAGAGAAAAGGAAGTAACATTGTCAACTTGTTAAAATGAGGAAAGGCTAAGGGTTATATTAAGGAGCCTCGGTAGGAAATTTTCAGTGCCTGTTGCTAAAATGTAGATCCTGAATATCCTTAGTGTTTTAAGGTAACATAACAAAAGCTTATATTTCCTTCAGAGGTGTAAGAGCCAGGATGGGAGTCAGTTTACAGGTCAAGACCTCTGTATCTGAACAGTTGAATTGCTCTTTAGCCTTCACTGACTATGCCAGCTAGATCTCCAACAGTTATAACTGAAATGTAGAGATCAGCATGCTGATTGTCATCTGACTGATATATCTTCATCTGAACTTGAATCCCATCCCAACAGATATCTTCCATGATAATTCCAGGGCCTTTGGGATCAGTACTGGGTTCACATGACAGGCGAAGAACTGAATCTCAACAGTGGAGTGACTGCCTCTGATTGTAAATTTCTCAGAGGAGCCAACACCAAACCCACATCCCATCTGCAGAAGAAAGGATTGTGCCCAGAGTTATGGCCTTCTTGGAGCTTTATGGGGCCTTTGAAGTGTGACTCAAGTCAGAATGGGAGAAAGAGGTAAGGGTGAGCATAAGGCCCCTCGGTGTGGCTGTAGGGTATAGTGCTGTTTTCCACTGTGTGCAGTTCCAGAGCTGAAACCTGGACTTCCACTGGAAAAGTTCTACACAATTGTTGGACATAGAATTTGTCACCCTTGTTCTGTCAAATTTCCCTCCCTCCTCATTAGATCTCTAATATAGTTAAGAAATTATCTATAATACAGACATTTATTAACTGTATTTTATATGTCAGTGTATTACAGTCAAAAATCCCTGTATATATGTTGGGCCATAACTAGTAAGTGTTCCAAGTGTAAGTGCTGCCTACTAGACAAGATCATCTCCCACCTAGCTTCCTTCCAGTACCTGAAAGGGGCCTACAGAAAAGGTGGAGAGGATCTGTTTATAAGGGCATGTAGGAAAAAGATGAGGGGAAATGCTTTTAAACTAGATGAGGGTAGATTTAGACTAGATATTAGGAAGAAATTCTTTCCTGTGAGGGTGGTGAGACACTGAACAGGCTGCCCAGTGAGGCTGTGGATGCCCCTCCCTGGAAGCACTCCAGGGCAGGCTGGATGGGGCTGTGAGCAACCTCTGGAGGGTGGAGTCCCTGCCTACAGCAGGGGGATGGAACTGGGTGATCTTAAAGGTTCCTTCCAACCCAAACCATTCTACGATTCCATGATTCTCTGATTCTCTGATTCCTGCTCCTGAACTCCTGACTCACTGCAGCCATGAGTCAGTGCATAAGCCTGACATTGGCAGAGATGATCAGGGAGTCCAAGTTTGATTGTGAGTTTGAAGCATGAGCTAACAAGATGCTGTAGATGTAGTCAGAGAAGAGTATGGCTTAACAGGTACACAGCACTCTTAAGAGAACAAAAAAAAACAAAACAACAAACCTGAACTGAAAGCCAGGGAGAGCATTCATATGTGGAGCTTTCCACCCTAACACTGAGTGCTCTAAGTTATGAGTAATTATATTCAAGGGGAGTCCCTGATATAGAGCAGTGGTAAAGCTCATAATAAGAAGAGTGGGAACAGACAGACTCCTGCTGGAATATCCACTCATCATCCTGCAGCCCATTCAGAAGAGCTTTTTTCGAAGTAAAGGCTGCAGCCTGTTCACCGCATTCCAAACTAACTGATAGACCCATTGCCCCTGGATTTTTTAATCTCATTTTAAGTCCATTAATATCTCCGTCTTCTGCACAAGCCTGCAACGAGTTCCCCAGATTAATGACTTTTTGATGGAAAAATACTTTCTATTGCAAGCCTGCAGCCTGATGATTTCATGTGGTGTTTTCTACTTCGCGTCTTCTATAAAAAAGAAAACCTATTTTATTTCTCTGTAATACTCACAATTCTACAACCTTCTATCAGTTGTCTTTACCTTTTCTGATCTGCCTTTGTTTTTGTTGAAATTAATTGAACAAATCTGCAGAGTTTTCAAGAAATGAGATCAACAGACCATAAAGCAGATGTCTTCTGCTTTATACTCTAGAGCCTGGTGCCTTGCTAGCAAGCTCTATCTGTCTATTTGCTATATGGAATGTAAGCCTCTTCCTTACCTAATAACTTCATGTTTGCCTATTGCAGGAGCAGGGTGCTTGATTAGAAGTTCACCTGAGCAGGGGTGGCCACTTGCTGTGTGTTTTGGATAGGAGAACTGTGTTGGTTGGCAATAAGAAGCCTGTAACATCTACCTCCAACTAACCACTGCATTGGAAAACTACTTAATGTCTATCCAGTATGTTCAACTGGTGAGAGCAAACGCAGACACATGGAATGTATGGGGCTGGAGACACATTGGGGTAGCAGATCCTGTGCACAAATTCAAGTTTGCTTAAAAGTGCCCATGAAGAGAGATGGGTGAATTCCATATGATGACCCTCTAATCTTTCCTTACCTTCTACTGATTCTTGTTGTGCCACGTAACAGTTCCCTGCCAACCCTCACCCTGCCTGTATTGTCTCTTACCTGAATCCCCCACCTGCTCATCTCCTCCAAACTTGAGAGATGTTCTTTCATGAGAGCAGGTCAAAATGAAATACAGATATGATTCATTTGAGTGTAAGGTGATTGCTATACCCACTAACATACACTTGACAATCAACATTTTTCCCTAGACCCTCAGATTTGGGTCACTCTCTTTTCAGCTCTTCTTCTTGCCCCAGATCTGCCCCTATCCTTCTTTGAAGTGCTGTACCCTATCCCTAAGCTGCTATCATCTATGAATTTTACTCTTTTACTTTTCTTGAAAGCCCTTTCTCCTCATCTCCATGCCTTGAGATGTCATGACAGATCAAACCCTCCTGCCCTATATTTCTTTGTAGAATTAAAATCTACCTTCTGCTCACTGTGCTGGTTTGGAAAACTTGGTCATGACTGCTTTTATGGAAAATCTTTCTAGAAGAGATGTAGGTAGGAGAAAAAAGGGTTGTGTCTGGAAGGAGAGTAGGTTAATAATCTTAATAATCAGCCCTTTGGCTGCAGGAGAAACACATCACCAACTGGGGATATCACCAGTGGTAGTATCTCACAGTCCAATGCAAAGTCACTTGGACTCAGGTTCTGCCCTTGACTACCTACAAAATAACAGCAGTGCTTTGGCAAAACCTTAATTGTTTGGCTGGTGCATGGGCAGGCTTAAACTTAGGGTATGCACCCAATAATGGATTCCTAAATGCTACATGAAAAGAATGAAGACTTGACCCACATTTGCTGAAAATTAGTAGTCATTTCACCACCAATTCCATTCATTCTGGCAAAACTCAACAGGCAAGAAAAGACAGTATTAGTAATTCTTAGCTTGGGGAAAATTTTCTTGGCACCCACAATTCCCCTGTTCTTCCAAATGTCTCAAGCTGTTGGCTGAAGAATTATTTTCTTCCAGACATAGTTTTTTTCTCCATGTGTATGAGTGTACATGACTGTGTGCGTAAGGAATAGGGTGAGTTATTGTGGCTTGACTTAGCCAGATCACCAGCTCCATTTGCACAATTATCGTATATGTTTCCACAGGATTATACAACACATTGGTCACTCCAACTTCAGCTACACAGTTTAGAATGCTGAGGGTTGACTTCTCATCCCACCCAACCCTCCCAGAGATTGGCTTTACTCCACTGAAGTCAATGGAACTGGAGTAAAATAAAATCATTGAGTCATTGAATCATTGAATCACAGAATGGTTTGAGTTGGAAGGGACCCTTGAAGATCAGCTAGTCCAACTCCCCTACAGTGAACAAGGACACCTATAGGTCCAGAAGGTGCTCAGAGCTCTGTCCAGCCTGATCTTGAGTGTCTCCAGGGACAAGGCACCACCACCGCTCTGGGCAACCTGTGCCAGTGCCTCATCACCTTTCTTCCTTATATCCAATCTAAATCTCTCCTCCCTTAGTTTGAAACCATTTCACCTTGTCCTGTCACAGCAGACTCTGCTGAAGAGTTTGTCCTCTTCTTTCTTACAGCCCTGCTTTAGACTATGAAAGGCCACTCTTTGGTCTCCCCCTAGAGTTCTCTTCTCTGAACATTCCCAGCTCTCTCAGCCTGCCCTTGCAAGGGGGTATTCTATCCCTTGGATCATTTTTGTGGCCCTCCTCTGGATTCATTCCAACAGGTCCTTGTCTCTCCTGTACTGAGAACTCCACATCTGGATGTGGTACTCCAGATGAGATCTCATCAGCACAGAATAGAATCACCTCCCTCACCCTGCTGGCCACACTGCTTTTGATGCAGTCTAGGATACAGTTGGCTTTCTGGGCTGTGAGAGCACATTGCTACCATCCACCAGCACCTTCAGGTCTTTTTCAGCAGGGCTGCATTCAATCCTTTCACCTCCCCAGCTTGTATTGATAGTGGGGGTTGCCTCGACCCAGGTACAGCTCTTGCACTTGGATTTGTTGAACCTCATGAGATTCATCTGAGCCCAGTGCTCAGTCTGTCTAGGTCCCTCCAGCAGTCATTGAGTCCCTTGTACGTGTTGACCACACCACACAGCTTGGTGTCATCTGCAAACTGCTCAAGATGCACTCAACCTCACTGTCAATGCAATTGCTGATCCCACCACTGACCCCTGAGGAACACCTCTTGTCACTGATCTCCCTCCAGACATTGAGGCATTGGCCTCCACTCTCAGGGTACAATCTCACAACCAGTTCTTCATCCATCAAACAGTCCACCATACATATCTTTCCAATTTGGAGAGAAAGATGTTGTGGGAGATTGTGTCAAAGGCCTTGCTGAAACCCAGATAGGTGACATCTGGATTTCACCAGATGCCATGAGGTTTCACCAGATTTCAATCATGCTGGTTGACCCATACCATCTCAGTCTTTTCCATGTACCTTAGCATGGATTCCAGCAGGATCTGCTCCATGATCTTTCCTGGCACGGAGGTGAGGCTGACAGGTCAGTAGTTTCCTGGATCATCCTTTCTGCCTTTCTTCAAATTGGATGCCACACTGCCTTTTTTTCCAGTCACCAGTGACTTTAACTGAATGCCATGACTTTTCAGATATTATGAAGAGTTGTTTGATGACTGTATCAGCCAATTCCATCAGAACTCTCAGATGCCGTGCTGTGGAATCAAATCAGTGCTGTGGTGCAAAAGAATCAAGCCCATCTGACAATATTCCTTTAACAATCACTGCACTCGATGCAGTTCAGATTCTGACCAGTGGTATCATATATGTGGACTCATTACTACCATGATGTGACAAACCAATATCCACTTCTCTCATGATCTTGAGAGGAGTGAAACTTGACATGTATCTGTTTTCATTTTTGGCCCGACTTACCTAGTTTTGAATGGTAGCAAGCCCAGAAGGAAAGAAAAATATGTAGTTAATGTAGGTATTAACTAACTAAACAAGAAATACACGTGTGCACACACGCACAAACATAAAACACAAGCGTCCTTCAAACCACCATGTTAGTGCAACAGGTAAGATTCACCACCCACTGAAACCTCTGGACATGAATAAAACTATGGGAGAATCAATGCTGAGCTGGGAGCGAGCTCTGCCCTGTGCTCTGCACAGACCTGGGCTGTAGCAAGAACATTAATACCACTGCACAGAGAGGATTCAGTTGGGCCAAGAGCAGCACTGAAACATGGCTCTGTTGTGTTTACCAGCACAGTTTTCAAATGGACTTCAAAACAATGGGATGAGCCTCTGGTCAAAGTAACTGATTTCTGATAGATTTATTTCTCTCCCCTTTCCAGGGGAGGAGCTGCAGAGGGAGCCAGTAACAAAGCGCTGAGGTCTGCAAGGTTTTCCCAAGAGTGGGTAACAAATGTAGGAAATCGTGCAGGAGGAGGCTATAAATCAGGACCCAAAGCGATGCACTGTCCGCGGCAGCAGCTCTGAACCTTCAGCAAGACATTTTTTTGAGCAAGTTTTTGGAATTTTGGTGGGCTCTGACCTGCAGTTTTCACTTCCAAAATAACTTGACTTTTCTAAAGTGGTAATTTCATTTTCATGATAATGCTAAACTCAAGCCACATGTGCTTTAATTTAAAGCAGGACTCAGGCAGCGGGCCCTGCCAAGAAACAGTAGAGAAACATGCTTATTCTACTAGTTTGCTTGAGGCATTCAGCATTTTTGAATGCCTAGGCAGAAATATAGTTTTTAAATAAGCCAATCCCAGAGAGAGAGAGGGAGAGGGAGAGCAGAAGAGGGAGGGAGGGGTGGAAGAAGGTTGCAGTACATTTTTGCATTAAGCTTTTGTTGCGTTGGCTGGCTAAATCAGAACTGATGAACTGGCAGTAGAACAGATATTATTTATGGCTTTCACTGGCTATTCTTTTTTGACAGCTAAGGTGTTGCCCAGACCCCTTCTTGTTTTCAGATGCAAACTGGCACGTTAGACTTTGTCGTGGCACAGGCTATTAGAATGCTTCAAGCGCGCACTTAGTTGCACAGCTCTTTCTTCTAATTAAAGCCAAGGGAGAGACACACTTACAGTCCTTCTGGCGGTGCTTGTAGGATTGTTTTAACTCTCCTGGGAGGCCCAGGAAAGCAACCTTGTCTTTTTATTTAGCGTAAGGGAAATAAGGGCATGGTAAAGCAGGAGGGAAGTAACAGGAATGAGTGGACAGCAAGGGAAGAGATTTTTCCACCTCCTTCAGAAAACTGGAGGTTCACACTCTTGGTTTTTGGAAGACCTTTGCGTCAGGTGAGAAATCAGCTTCTTCCACTCACCCACTTGCCTTCTGACTGCTTATATCTGCCATTACACAATCAAGGTTCTCATCTGTGCCACCGAAGAAGGAATGTGTTACCTTCGATGTGCAGCAAATTATACAGCCCTTGGAAGTCAGAGGTCACAGGATCAAATCCTGGTTTCAGTGACTTCTGCAGAGGCCTGATGCCACATGTTCATAAAACAGAGGTAGGCATTTGATAGAGGTATCAGCATTTCCAAAAAAATATCACTGGTTGTCTGCAAGTAGTGAAAATGAGTTTCATTCCATTGGCTTCCAGTTGGTTACATTAGAGGTGCTCTTGATTTATACCTCTTGTAGCCTTTCCCCATCTGAATGTACAACTGTTAACTAGAAGCACTGGGGCCAACAATATCCATTTCTCTGCTGCACCTATACAACTGCGACTGCCCCAACTTCTGTATATACCACCATGGTGGCTTGGCACTAACAAGATTCCATAGTATGATACAAACAAACTGCAGACAGAAACACATGTTATTAGCTATTGACCAAATGTCCTCATTTTGAGCTACCCCATTATGGTCATGTGTGCCTGACACATTCCTCCATATCACACATGTGTGTGGGGCATTAACGCTTCAAGTCAGGGTTTCTTCCTCTACTTTCTTCATCCCTGTCCTCATGTGGCCTCAGTGGTTAATTCCTGACCCTTATGCTTAGCATCACTGTCCCAAATCCCTACAGTGCCCCCTAAATTTGGACCCTGCCATTTCTAGCCAGGAAATATTCTCTGTGTGCCAACTTCACAGTGCAGCATCGATTTTCTGTTTCCATTGTGTCAGCTGGAAATGGGATCAGCATGGAGGATTCAGCTGGGTTGAAGCAAATGCTGTGATAGACTCCAGGTGATTGCTGTCATAATTTCAGTATTCCACACCGGTCTGCACATGACAAGGTTTTAAAACCCCTTGAAATAATTTTCCCATGTCCACAAATAAGGTTTGAGTTTTGATCTTAAAGAAAATAGATGGTGTTTTACCAAAGAATTTCTAATTTTGAAAGGCTGAGAGTTGCCTTTCCAACAGCTCTTCCCTGGCCTTGGAATGGGCAGCCCTAAGACTGGTTGTTTTACAGCAAAATATCCTCAGTAAGAAGTATTTAGAAAAAAAGAACCACAACGCCTCAAGACAGACATGATTCAGTGATTTCCCAAAACAGGGATTTTAAATAAATATTGCATTACATCCTTCTGGTTTTGTTTTGTTTTCATAAGCCATCAGTAACATGCATGTAGCAGCTTCCAGGAAGGATGTGCAGGTAGTGAATTATCCATCAGAAATGACCAGGGGCTGAAAGCTCCAAGCTTCTCTCTCTCCCTGAATTCCCTGGCTGGCAGGCTATAACAAACATATGTGCTGCCCACACGCTGTTTTAAAAGAATATTATTAAGGTTGCAAATCAATTCGTAACTCAAATATGAACCTTAAATCATTCCCCTTGTGTGTATGAATTATATAAGACTTTAATTAAAGGAACACCTAGCACATTTTCCTCCACCTCATTTGGAATGGATGGTGCTCTCCTAATTCAATACTTTGTTCTCTGCTTATTATCTGAAGTGTGACCCCAGGTCTTATTTATGGTACAAATCTCATTCTGCAGACAGAATTATTAATTTCCTTCTGGCTTCCCTGGTGGGACTCATCACTTCAGGATCCAAGAGCTGCACAAATATTCACCCATTGGCCTTCCCAGAGCAGTGAGTAGGGGTGCGACCATTCGTAGAATCATCATAGAATCATAGAATCACAGAATGGCCTGGGTTGAAAAGGACCGCAATGCTCATCTGGTTCCAACCCCCTGCTA
>PPHD01003151.1:5441-16155 GCA_002909625.1 Bambusicola thoracicus
AAAAAAAAAAAAAAAAAACACTATCAGAAAAAAAAATAAAATTGAACGTTTTGTTTGAAGTGACATCTGCTTGACAAAAAATATCAAAATAAACATTATCTTCCCCCCAGTTGAGGCCAGATGTGTCTGTTGAACCCTTACAAAATAAATTTTTAATCTAGAAAACAATTTGTCCAAGCATATTTCATTCCATTCCAGTCTCAAATCTGCTCATTTTAATCATTTTTCATCTTTATGGTGCTTAATAACATTCAGCGTACCCAATATATGACTTGTATATGGGACACTTTATTCTTATGAAATGTGAAAGTCTCCTGTGATTTTTCTGATAAGCAAAAGAACATGCATTTGGCTCAAGGCAACAATAACAGCTGGAAACTTTAGTTGTAATGCTATAAAATATTTACATTTTCTAGTTCTGTGATGTCTTAATAAACTAGCTGGATTTTAATTATTGTGAAGTTTTCATGTCATGATTCCCCTGAGTATTTGGGATTGGTGTTATTTTCTCGTCTTCTTTGACACTTCTGAGTGTGACTCACACAGGCCTTTCCTATCTAGTTCCTTCGGTTGATCTACAGGAACTACATATGATGTTCTGCCTTGACCCAGACATCTCATGAAAGCAAGAAAATAGAAGACAGAAACTGAAGTACTTAACCCACAGGAGGTTCAAAGCATATAGATAAAGCCATAAACTGCAGGCAAATTCAGAAGGCAAAAGGAGCAAGGAGAGAGCAGCACTGGGAATGTTGCATGAGTCACAACTTCTCCCTTCCAGAGCATAATGCACCTGCAATTTCTCTTTAAAATTAAAATATAGTGTTTTACATATTTTAATATCAGTTATGGTGATAAAGGGTCTAACACAGTGTAGAGCTTTCTATACAAAAAAACTAGGAAGTAATCAGGATGTAGTTTCTGTGTAAACCTTCTCAAAGCATATTATTTCCACTGTCCATAAACATGTCAGTGCTACAGGCTTTTTTATGTAGGTTGGAGGGTACTGTTGAATTCTCATCTTTTCCTGTGCTCGTACTATCAGACTCAGGTACAATCTGCACAAGTGGATGTTTTGTGCTTTCCCCAGTCACTATGAGCTTGTTCAAGAGGCAAAGTGAATATAATCAATACATAGGAAGAAAAATGCCATTAATGTTAGCAGCTAATTTTTCTCTATGTTGTGATATTATTCACAAAGTCTTCATTTAAATGGTAAATCTGTGAAGGCAAACAATATAATATGACATAGGTGGAGATGCCTCAATAAAAAGAGCTAATAACATTTGTGGCTAATTCCCTCTAAGCATCCTAGGGTTCTTTTTTTTTTTTTTTTTTTTTTTTTGGCATAATCTGAACATTATACCATAAGAAAATAGAATTGTCCTATTCAGTGACCTTAATGAGATGTCAAAGGGTTAATAAGAAAATTAATTTATCCTTTTAAGCACAAGAAGTAATTAAAGTCTAGAGGAAATCTGTATCATAATTGAAAATGAGTAATGAGCAAGTGGAATGTGAAGGAAAAATGAGTTTGGTAATTAAGACAGGAAGTTCAATATAACAAGAGGAAATAATGTATTTGTCACCTATGGCACAATTATATCATGCTGGGAGAGCTTAAGTGAGAAAGCTTAGGCTGAGGCAGAACAATACACTTGGTAACCGAGAAGGTTTTAAGATAGTGACACTGCATCTTCCACAGGCAAAAGAAACTACTTTGGGGATCAATAAAAAATAGCTCGTGATAGCATCATGGCTTTCAAGTTAATGAATCTGAAATGTATTCAAAGGATTAAATAGTAACTCCACTAGCACTTGTACTAAAGCTGCCAAAATTATTAGTTCTTTAGAGTAAGAAGATGTCCCTGCATTACACACCAGGAACTACTATCATAATAGGATGGGCCAAAATTACCCTTGATATCTTTCCTCCAAAGTCAGTAGTTGCCCCAATAATTAATGCAATTTACAATTTTCTGTGCTTTTTGTCTGAATTTATATTCTGAATGGTTGAAGCACAGAAATTCTTAAATTTAGGGACTCCCAAGAGGTTATATCATTTTGTAATATCTCAGAACCTTATCCAGAAGGCAAAGGAAAACTTGTGTCTTTCATTTGCCATGGCGGTTGATGCTAAAGATGTCTGGATGCAGTAGATAGATGAAATGAGTAGTACTGAGTTGTGAAGACAGCTTCTGTACTCCTAAACCCTAATATTTACTGTGTTGCTTAGGCAGATATACCTCAGTAGACCTAAAACTAGCTTTTCAAAAAGTCTTCTGAATAGGTTTTATTTCATAGGCAATGTGCAAAGTGCACAGAAAAACAAAGAACATTTTAGCAGCCATCAGCCTTCTTGAAAACATGAATACCCATTGTCTTTTTAGAGACTGGAAAACAGTGAAGTAGAACTGAAGATGATCAATATGACGAAGTATTTGCATGTATCCAAGCCTTGAGCATCTACTACTGAATATCCATGCGAGTATGAATATGTTCACTTGGGTGGTATTGGAAGAGAACAGTGAACTTTACCCAATTAAATGAAGTCAGCTTTACTTTTCCAGCTCTCTATTTCTCTCTTTCCTGAAGTAGAAGAAATACAGAATTGATGAGTTCTTTTCATTAGCTCAGGCAACGGAGGATTAAGTTTTGGTGAAAATAAATTTGTGGTGATTTATTTCAAGTATTGTATGAACACATGTATCATTTGGTATATCAGTGTCCTGTTTCAAAATATTAGGAAAAAAAACAGTTATTTAGGGAAAATACATTCATTAAGGGTATCCAAATTGTGAAACTCATATTTATCCAACAGATAAAATTAGAAATAGTTTTGACAAAAACATCAGGTAAAATAAAAACTCCAAAGAAAAAGCAACAGTATATATAAGTAAAAATGTAGATCTTACTCCTCTCTACTCCATCACCTGGATTAAGACGATATCAGGTTCATGATGGAATGTTTGAAAAACAATATAGTGAGAGTTACATCCATTCAACTTTAAAAATTATATCTAGGGTATCCTGAAAAATAAATAGCATAAGCTGACTTCTTTTCTCCATAGCATGCTGAACAGCTGAAGAAATCACCAACTAAAGCAAATATCCCAACAGTTTCTTCCTTCCTTCTGCATGCCCACCTCCACAGCCTCAAGCATTGTGACCCTTAAAGCTGTGTTCTCTAAACTTAGCATTTTTAGGCAGCTCATATTACTGGTATTCAGAAAGCCTCATGTGATCATAGTATCTCATAATATTTTTGCTGAGGATGAAATAGTGTTCTCTTCAGAGTCAGATTTTCCATGACAATTATTTGCTGGAGGCGTACAAAGAAATTCCTACTAACTTCTCAGTAAGATGTCTGACTCCGAAACCCAGACCTGGAATCCCTTTTTCTTTTGAATTACCCAACTCTGAGTTCTGTTGTACTCTTCTGAATCCAATGAAAGCATTTTTGAACTAGCAAGAGAAATTTGTTGCAATGATACATCACAGAACATATTATCATGTGTTATTGCCTCTTATATTGTCACAGAGCAAAACATGCATTGGTGTTTAAGCTTCTACATCCCCTTTTCTGGTCTTAGATCTAAAATAACTTCTTGCCAAAGGCACTCTAGTCACATGGATCTTGGTGGGGTTTACTGTAGGATAGTTAGTAAGGAAAGAAAAAAAAAAAAGAGAGAGAGAGAGAGAGAAACAGAATCAAATAAAGATAATGTCAAAGTCCAATGTGTGCTGGAGTAGGAAAATCAAAGCTAAACAAAACTATCTTTTCTTTGAGAGAGAGATCCACTGCCCTAAATAAACCCATAAAGTGGTTTATTTGACTGCCTGAACAAAATGGATATTATCAAGGAGGAATGCCTGTAGTATTATCAGCGTGAGGTTCATGGTTTGCTGACTACCTAAATTACCTGGCACACTGCTAACCCTGGTCTTAGCTCTATCTAGCAACTGTCATTAAAGAAGCAATTAATCTGATATTCTAACTTAGAAAGAGGTAATGACAGAAAAGAAAATGAGATGTGTTATTTGTTTTCGCACTCAGACCTTGCAAATGTCCTCATTCTCAGTAACATCAGCAGAGAAACTCTTCATTACCTATCCATGTGGAGATTAAGAAAATTAATTCAAACTCGTAAATATATCTATGCACCCTTAAGATTCTCTCAAAACAGGATTGATAAAAGATGGATATCCCTATCAGGAACCAGTCTGCGTCATCCTTACTAGGTCATAAGAACAAAGAATTGAGTACACTATTCAGTCTAGAGAAACTTCTAAAACATCTAGAAATACCTTATTCTGAACTTTAAAGACTATTTCAACAAAAGACAAAACCTCTGTTACAGAAGAACCCCAGGGCTTTTTACCAAGAATCTTCACTAACATCATAGGTATAACACCTTAATCTTTAGAAAAGACAACCTCCGGTGTCAAAACTACCATTTTTTTCACCCCAAACTGGGGTGAATTACAACTCTGGAGCTTGCTGATATCAATGCAGGGAGAGTATTAGTGTGTGAAAGAAAGGCAGGTAATCAGTATATGATGTTATCACGGATTAACTGCAATAACATGGAAGGAATGATCACCAAACTGAAAAAAATAAACATATGCGAGAGAATTTAAAAGACTCAGAGTAGTTTAGCACTTAAATCCCATTAATTAAAGTAGAATATTCAATAGAAATTCTGCCACTACTCTATGTGCTCTTGAAAACTTTCTAGCGTACAAAAAATGGGTCGATGCTCAAGATACGCTTAGGAATAATAATTATAGGAACAAATATAGATTTAATTTCAAAGATATCTAACTATAGCAAATCCTCCTTCTGAAGTAGATTATAGCACTGATTTCATACTCTTCCTGAAAGGAAAGATAGGGAAGTATATTCAACAAATCCTCACACAAGCTTTCTTTTGCTGCCTTGACAAAATGAGTTATATGCACACAGATTACGCTAAGGTTTAATTGGTGTTTATTCAAAAATATGGAAGACTCTAACACATTCTAATTTACTAAGTGATAATTATAGCATTTTAATACATAAGAAGTAGTAGGCTGCATTTCAAAAGACAATAGGAACTCTCCCTTGCAATAGGATTTATGAGGATTACTTTGCAAATGCAGATAAAGAAACATTTCAAGGGTTAGAAGGTAGGGCATAAGGTTACAAGAATGTTGTCATGACTTTGTTATGGCTACTTTATATTGACAGACTAATCTGTAAAAATCTTTCTGTCAAGTTACAAAGGAGTTGTTAGGCTATAGCGTGATTATGCAGTAATGATGGATATGATTTAATAATAAAATTTTGTTAATTAATTAAAAGTGGACAACATTTTTGAAGAGGCAGACCAAAATCAATAACATTTGGCCATAATGTTGCAAGGCTACTTACTGTTGAATTGTTATAGATCACTGTGGATGCACTGATCTATGAACATATAGATAGTTGTTAGATAAAAATCTGAAATTATGTCACTTTGTATGCATGTGTGTGTGTTTGTACATATGTATATGTGGCCTGATATGTATACATTTATGTGCATACATGTGTAGATACTTACACATCCATGCATGTGTAAATACAACATGCGTGCATGATCATGCACATGCATGTATACATACATATGTACACATGTAATGGTACAAAAATATATACATATTTATGTATATACTCATACATATTATATGTATGCATATATGCATATTTGCATGTATATAGAATGAAGGAATCACAGAATCATAGCATCATAGGAACATAGAATGGCTTAGGTTGGAAGGGATGTTAAAGATCACCCAGTTCCAATCCCATGCCACGAGCAGGGTTGCCAACCACTAGATCAGCTGTCTAGGGCCCACTCTAGCCTGTCATTTTATGTCTCTAGGGATGGGGCATCCACCACTTCTCTGGGCAACTTGTTTCAATGTCTTACCTCCCTCCGAGTGAAAAAAAGTTCTTCCTAACATCTAACCCAAATGTTCCCTCTTCTGGACAAAAACTGATTCCTCTTGTTCCATCACTGCCAGACCATGTTAAAAGCCTGTTTCTTTCCTGTCCATATGCATCCTTTAAGTACTGAAAGGCTACAATTCTCCAAGAACAAGCCCAGTTCCCTCAGCCTCAGCTCCAGCCTTCTGATCATAATTGTGGCCCTCCCCTGGACTGTCTCCAACATTTGCATGTTTTTCTTGTGCTGGGGACCCCAGATGTGAATGCTGTAATCCAGATGTATAGATGACTGCACATACGTACATGCATGCACACGTTTCTATGCATGTGTGTGCTTTTTTGCATATTCATATGCATGCATATATGCATATATTTATTTTATATGCATGCATTTATAAATAATTGTGTCTATATATGCATATACATATATATATGTGTGGTTAAATATACATGTACACACATATATATATAGGAAAATATATGTTTTATATATTTTTATACATCTCTGTATTTCCTATTGGAAATCCTCTCATACCGTTACAGAATTTCAGATTCCCTGGAATTTGTACAGTAAGAAAGAGATACATTGCATGCATTTTCTTTAATGTTTTCCCAACCTTCCATCACTACTACCTCCAAATTCTGTACCTCAAAGGGAAAAATAACGGATATGAGGAAACCTCAAATAATAAGTGTAATGCACTTTTTTTACTCTAGAAAATGGGCAAAAGTGACTGTGAGTAAAAGAATAATTTATAAACATAGATGTATAGCAGTACTTATTCTCCAAATGTGATCTTCCCAAATTTATTATTTCTGTGAGAAAATTTGACAGCTAGAAACCAGCAAGAAACTGATAATGGACTTCAAAAATGATCCTTTTATTCCTCACAAAACAGTAGTTGATAAATGGTTCTAATGTCAGATCTTATTATTTTCTTCTGTTCCTTTTTTTTTTTTTCTCCTTGTAGCATATCTCAAACCAGAGACAAATAAACCCCAAAGATAAGATAACCTGACACAGCTTCTTTCTATCTCCAATGGCTGAAGCTATCAAACATCTGTCACAAACATTAAATGGGGAAAGATGTAGATGTTTGCTTCTTGACAGGCATGTATTTTTGGGGGAGTGTGGGGAAAGGCAATTTAAGAAAGGAGGGGATGGATTATTAAAGAGACAGTTAAAATGAGTATTTCCTCATGTATTTGCATTTGTTTTGGACTGTCTCTTACAAGAACATTTCCTTACGAGTTCTGCTCCACTGAAACTCAAAGGATAGGAATAGGCAAAGGAGTCTGAATAGGTCTTGACCCGAGATGATCAGACAAAGTATTATAGTGACCTATTTTTGACTCCAAAGAAGCCTAGCGGAATAACTGCCATCCTGAGTTTTCAGTTCAAAGTAATGATTAGAATATTGTTCTGGGGTTGTTCCACTTTCAAGAGAATTTTTATGCATCAGCAAGGCTTCTTTGCAGTGAATGCAAGAAACATCTCCATGAAAGACCTGTTCATTATTCACTTACTGTTCAAAGTCTGAGTTGTCTGTGATTATTCAGATAAATAGGAAAGATGAGCTATTGAGAGAAAAAGTTGGATTCAGTTCACAACTCAACCGTTAGGTATCTGCAGGCAAATGTATTTGTATTATTTCCTCTGTTCTCCATCTACTATATAGAAGTTATTTTTGCTTACTCTGTAGTATTTTTGTGAACACTAAGTGTGTGACTGATGCTCATGATGTCATCATCTGTGTGCTCAGAGTAATAGTATGTAAGAGAGTTTTTCTTTGTATGTAGGTATTAATGTTAATAAACAACTTTTATGGGAAAATGAAACAGGTAAAAATTGTCATAAGTCAGCAGAGGACCAGTAAAGAAGGTACAAGTGAATATATTGCAGTCCTTTGGGAAAGACTATGTAGTAGCTGGAAATATTATACAAAAGAAAGAAAAGCACGATAGTAAATCTGAAGTCATATAATCTCCTTGGACTTGAGACAGATTTGATATAAGTAAGTAATTCATTAGGAATCTATTTGCACAGCTCTAGCTGTGGAGATACAGCTTTGGTTAGATGTGGGGCAGTTTTGAATCAGTAAGTTGCACCCTATTAAATAGCACACAGCAATATTAAGCACAAACATTATACCTGAAACATTTTTTAAATCCTATCTTATTAACAACACTTTCTTTAAATCATAAGAAAGCTCACTTGAAAGTTAGTTTGCACACAAAGGTTGGTTTGTTGGCAGCTGAGACTATAGTCAAGTGGGTAACTAGTTCAAATTCCTGAAGTATTAAGATTTGAACTGTGAAAAACAGTCAATAGAGGCATTCACCCACTAATCACTGAATAGAATTCCCAGAATACAAAACTACTGGATAAAAAAATTACGTTTGGGGTAAGCCAGGTTTCCTAGATGGTCTCAGAGCTATGCTTTCTATCTGCCAACTGCTCACAGGTAGAGGGTTTTGAAAATCTGTAATTTTGCCCTCTTTGAGTTTGTAACATATTGAACATAGGACACTGCCACCTTCTAGGCCAGGAGAAGGTTGGATGGCCCAAATCAGTCCAACTAATTAAAATTCATTTGGGAAGATAAAAAAATGCTATCAGGTTTTTCTGATCAGATCACCTTCCTTCTATTTCTAGGAAAGCTAAGCCATGCAGTTCAGTTTGGTTTGGCCAATAAGCAGCTACTCTTCTCCCTCCTGGTGACATCCTGGAATAAGTATGTTGTGGTCTTAATAATGTCATAAATCTTAGGCTAATGATATTGAATTGAGTGTTATTGTGAATAACACTCACACCTCAAAGTACTTTTTGCATTTTTTATCTGTAGTAACACGTAAAATGTAAGTGAAGAAAGTGAAATAAGATGGCATGGTGTATCCTAATGTGCTGAAGGAAAAAAAAAAAGTGAGAAATAGAATTAAGAAAAAAATTAGAAGCAATTTTTAAAACTAAATCTTAATATGTGCTTTGTTGTTCTGTGCTTTCTGGGTTTTAATAATCTAAGACTCACTGCTGAGGGCATTTCAAAAAATAATAGGATCTCCCAGAAGGCATTTCAAAAATTTTGCAGGTTTACTAATTTAAAAGATAAATTAAATCTATTGTCTTTTGCATGGCACATGACAGAACACAACCAAACATATCTATAATAGCTGTGAGATACTTTCAGAAGGTGATCCGAAATAGAATAACAGAATCATAGAATCGCAGGGTTGGAAAGGACCCTACAAGATTATCTAGTCCAGCCATCCTCACATCACCATTGCTACCACAAACCACTGAACCGTATTGTCTAGCTCCTCATCCAGATGGACAGCGACTCCACCACCTCCCTGGGCAGGCCATTCCAGTGCCTGACCACTGTCTGAAAGAAAAATTTTTTCCTTATGTCTAATCTAAATCTCCTCTGGTGCAACTTGTGGCCATTTCCTTGGGTCCTTGTTTCTTGCCTGGGAGAAGAGGCAAAACCCCTCCTCATCACAACCTCTTTTCAGGAAGTTGTAGAGTGCAACAAGGTCTCCTCTGAGCCTCCTCTTCTCCAGACTAAACAAACCCAGCTCTCTCAGCTGCTCCTCATAAGATTTTTGCTCCAGACCCCTCACCACTTTCATAGTTCATAAACTTTGCTTATTTATTTAAAGTATTAATTAAAATAAGTAATAATTTCCTTAGATTATATTCTTAGTTTTTCTTTAGAATCTTTATAAAGTCATTTGCAAAAATAATGTCTAATGAACTAGTAAGAAAATATTGCTTATGAGAAGACTGAAGATTATTTTATTAGTGGGTAGAAGTCTTTCCTATTGGGAGTAGCTGCTTCTGTGTTTACACTTGCACCCAGGAGCTGCAGGTTGGTGATGCATGCTACTCAGAAACAGGCACATTTTGTTGTTTTTATTGATAGCACTTGAATAATTTTTCACTTCCATATGGACAAAACACATCATAGATTTCCAAACTCTGCCATGTGCAGTAGGTTGTAGACCTAACTGATATTGTTTTCCTCATGTGTAAAGCAGCTCAAGCATATTCTCCACATGAATCACACCATTTGTGTTGCTTCACTGGTTTGAAGTGTGACACAGTATATATATCAAATGCAATTTAGATAGCGTGTTTTGATATTTCATTGGTACAGGATCTAAGAACAACAGAATTGCTATAGCAGAACAGAACCAATGGTCCATCTAGTCCAGCATCCTGCCTGAGACAATGGTTGCACACTTCAAAGGAAAGCACAAAAGCCTTGGCACGCACACAAAATTTAACCATGGAAGGAAATTGCTTTTTGATTCTGTCTGTTGCTCAACTAATGCCACAAAGCATGAGCGTTACTTGTCCCTGTAATTGTTATCCTAGTCAGTGGAACTGTGCATGATAGTCTAATTTATAAATGCCTGATCCTTTTTTGAAATTTGCCACAGTGTTGTGAGGTTCAGTGTGAACAAATCTACACAGTTTCTGAAATTGAGATTTTTTTTCTTCCCAATATTTTTTTTTTTAATGGGTAAGAGATCTATCAGCAGATGAAGCTGTTGCAGAGAGCTGTGTTCTGTGCAAGACAACATATGGGCAATTTAAAGGATATTTAAAGGATTGCTTATCTCAGGTGTAGTAGTTGCTTCAGATTACCTAAAGAGAATATTCTCTCCTTCTACTCTCCTTATTGTTTCTTCTAGCTGTAGCTCACGGTTGGTGCCCATTCATTAAAAAAAAAAAAAAAAAAA
>PPHD01003151.1:16331-26726 GCA_002909625.1 Bambusicola thoracicus
CTAACAAAATTATGAATTTATGGTTAGTTATGTAACAGTGGTTTTATTACCTCAAGGTAGATGAATAGAAATTTTAATGTTCAACAGCACTAAGCAGATCTCAGTATTTACCTACATATACCATAACAATGAACAGAAGAACTCTAAACATTCAGCAACCTATGTTTTCTACCTCACTCTTATGTTGGAAAAATTAAAAATCTTATGACACCACATATTTTAATATACATATATATATAAGGATAATTTTACTGTTGCAGTTTTTTAGACTCTTGGTTTTCATATCTGAGGAATTAAAAAGCAGAAGAGAAAACAGTGGCAATATCAGGCAACAGAGCAGATCTCAAATAATAAACACAGAAATTCACTAGAACTTGTAAACAAACTGGAATAGTGATGATGAAGGAAGAATAGTAGAGATTGAATATATGGTCTGGCAGTGCTTTGGTAGATGACCTCTGCGAAAGATGGCTGTCTTGTTGTAGATGTTCTTAAGTTTTGTGTTCTCTCCCTCCCCATCTCTCCATGTATATTCAGTCAACACAGGAAAATGTCAGCCTGTCTTCTCCTTTCTCCCCCAGTTCTGCAAAAAATTGAAAATCACTAGTGGACTAGTTTGAAATTAGTGCCTAAAGGACAAATATCCTCCTCTTCCACGAATAGTACCGAGGAACGTCTTTGGCAAGAGGTGTGAGACAGGTCAACAAGTTCTGTAACCTCTTGAACTGTGGAGTCCAGCAAAATTCATGCATGGGTCTCACGTTCTGGGACCCAACATTTTATTTCAAGGTGAACTCTAATTTGAATAGTAAGATGGTGAAGCAAGAGAAAAATACATACATGCATTGACTTGAAATATCGAAATAAAGACTACATGTAATAAATCCATCTTTTTGCACTCAAAGAGTCTTGGAGATATCAATCTGCATCAAGGAGAAATACTGTAAAGATATGTTTATATATCTCACTCACTGACATGATTGTCAGCAGTTATATAGACAAGTAAGCAAGATGAAAGAGATGTAAAAGTCATTATAGAAACAGTGGTAAATTTGCTTTACTTTGTTCAAGTTGCAACTGTGATAACAATGATTATCAAATTTCCTATACATGTAGAAGTCATACTTTTTCTAGATGATCTAGAGACAGATACCATCTAGTAGAAACAAAGTAGAAAAATCAGAACAATTAACCTCTGTGGAAAATCTGTGCTTACAGAATAGTCATAAAATAAGTGAATCTTATTGACAGTAATAATAGATGCCAAATTATTTTTTTTATTATTATTATTATTTTATTATTATTATTATTATTATTTTTCTGTCACAGTCTGAATCAAACTGACTCGTGGCCAGGGTACAATCAATGAATTCTGGAAAATCTTCAGAAGTCAGCTTCTCCACAGATTCTGACTCCTTACCATATTTAACAGATACTTTAGTAGAACATACCTGAGAACATAGTCCAAAGAGAGAATTAAATGATTTTTACATTTGACTGGAACAGATCCCTGAAAAGCAGATGTAGGACAAACTTTTCTTATCTATTCAGACTGTGAGCTGCACAAGAACAAGGTACTTTATAGCATGTCCACTGGTTATTGTTCATAGTTGATAGCTATTTGATTGCACTGCAAATTCTGTTGCTCAATGCATACTCTTAAACAATAAGGTGTGACTTTGACTTCTAACAATGTAAGAGATATAGAAATGCGGATGTTCTTTCCCTTCTGGTATTCAAAAAACTTCGGAACATGTAGATGGTACTTTAGACATGCAATCCCATATTTCGTGTTTGAAATCTTAGAACATGGGCACATTCATTTTAACATTTCAGATCACATTTGTACAAATCACATGACTAAGAAAAAATCTATTTCCTTATCCCCTCTGTAACTACTTAATTATCTTAATGACATAGTAAATTTTAAAAATCTTTGCTAAATTCCTTGTATGTGTAATAACTTTTATCCTCCTTTCTCTACACTTCTGCCCACAAACTACACAAAGTATGGAGTACCCTGTTTTTTTTCATTCACTTCTACTTTTATCCTTTTTGTGAGTATATATGTATACCCCACGAAAATCCCATTCAGTTTCTCTTACAGCCTCATTTTAGAGGTAATAGAAAATTTCATAGGAATATGAAGCGTGGGGAAAAACTTACTCTTTTCAATATCTTTTTTTTTTTTTTTTTTTCTCTAGTAAATATAGAAGGCCTTAAACAATTAGTTCAAATGTAGTCCCTTCCATCTAAGCCTGAATTTTTTTAGCATCCCTGCAGTACACTGTGGGTGGATGTGCTACAACCCTAGAATGTTTGGAAAATACCATTAGAGGAAACTCCACATTTCAATTTGTACTATGATCATAGTTGTATAGTAGTTAAGAAAACTGTAGATCACAATTGTTATTAATCATCCACATATGATCTGTGATTGTTAAATATGCCCCTGCTAGATTTTATGTACACAGAAATTTATGTAGATATGAATGATGTTTTCCACTAAATATGTATAGAGTTTATTTAAGTAATTTCAGTCTTATAAAGGGTTATAACCGATCTCAACTACATCTTAGTTTAAACTTCAGTCTTCTGATATTTAAAGAGAAACAGATAGTAAAATAAAATTCCCTGGGATATCACTCTGACTAAATTGTACATATATTACATTTTATTAACTTATCAAGTGCCACATTAAAATCAAAATCCTTTACAAATCTGAAGCTCTGGGGTCCCCTGGCTTCAGGTGATTTTGACAGACCCATGTTTATTATGTAAAAATAGTGTAATGAAAAAGTATTTATTATAATTTTGCTACCATTCTCTCAAAGCATGTGGAATATCTGTTGTACAGATAAGATTTTAGAGCTGAATTTTTAATTGCATATCTGTGGCATCAAATTTAATTTATGACTTAAAATTGTGGATTTTCATTGATATGTAATATTTTTTGAAGGACTGAGACTTCACGACTGTTAAATTGACTGAGTTTCAGAAGGATCTGCTTTTAACATCCTTCAGATAGTAAAGTCTGGCTTTTATAGTTATGTTCAAGGAGATATGATACTTGAATGGTGGTAACTTCAGAACTTTTGAAAAGATGAGTTTCACTTAAAGCTCCCTTTACCATCATTATACAATGCCTTATAGCAGAAATACTGAAGTTGACCCTCACCACTTATTCCTTCAACATCCAAGGTATTTTATTGTCACTGTTCTTTCATGTTAGCATTTATTGTTCATTTCCTACATCTCCCTTTCTCCTCTTCAGAAGACAAATACTTAGATTCTTTTCAGAAATCAGTTAGGAATCACTGCTAGAAATCACCTTCTTCATCACATTCTCCCATTCTCTTTGAAAATATTTGAAGTTTATCTCTACTTTAAAGTAAAAGAAATAAAGGTACTTTGTAATTTCCCTATGGTGATAACATGTTACTCTACTTTCAACAATCAATCTCTCCCCATGTTATTCGGTAACAATAATCAATAATCAAAATCATCTAAAACAATTTATTTTCCTAGTGTGACAACGTTTCCATGCTGACCACTACATGTTCTGAGATGTGATATGATTTCAAAATATTATATATTGGTAACATACATACAGTAATATTTAATCATCCTTAGGATTTATTATATGTTCTTCTCTAGGATAACTGTTATCCCCTAGGACTGGAGATTATGAATTTATACTCTCATAGAAGACTTTTTATGGATTTAAGGAAATAGTTTCAGGTTGATGATGCATTTAAATAAATGATTTTGTCTGGTTTAAGATCAATGGCTCTGGTGTGGTTGAGAAAGAAGCACTCTGCTGGATATCTTTGGTATTTTCCTTTATTGAAAACATACTTCTAAATGCAGTGGTCTCACTTTTAATTTTCTACATCAATAAAATGAAAAGTTACTTTAAATATCAAGTATAAATCAAAATTATTTTTAGCATAAATTGTATGCACAAAGTTCTTTGATCCTGCATGACATCTTTTTGTAGAGTATTAGCATAACAAAGAATAAAAGCAGCTGGAAAAAACTGGTTAAGAATTTCTTTGCTGGAGAATTTCAAATGAGACGGCTGCAGGTCCCAAGCATGTGAGTGTCATTTCCTTCTGCAGCTAACAAAATAACTTTCAAGAAGGAAAGAGAAGAGAGAAATGGAGTATCAGTAATGCCAAAAGTAGACAGGAAGCTGAATTTTTCACTGACATTTTATATTATTTAAATATTTATTATCAAGTACTGTAAAGTTGGTAGTAATAAATTTTATACTCCTAAGAGGTCTACAGTGAAAAGATACTTCATCTGTTTTTTTGTTTGTTTGTTTGTTTTGTTTTGCTTTGTTTGTCTGTTTTTACTATAGAGGTCTTCTAGGTTGATCGGAAGTTTAATTTAGAGGTATATACACTCGTAGTTAAAATACAACCATATTAGCTGAGGAGTCCTAGTAATGGAGTTATCTCAAATAAGGAATCAATAAATAAATTTGATTTAAGTTTCCTTCAGGAGAATGTTTTTATTTCAGGTGTTCTTTGCTCTTTGCTTTTTATTTTTATTCACTGGGCATATCTGGAACAGCTAAGTCTTATGAAAACTGTATTCACAAGCAAGTTTTGAGTTTCCTGCAGTTTTGTTTTGTTTTGAATACATGTTGTAATATGTCTCTTTATGGCATGAGCTCTTAGTTTCATAACCAAGTGACCTTCAGGGCACCAATATATAAACAGTGGATTTGCTGACAAGACAGTATCCAGCAAACATTATCCTTGAGCAATGGTAATCTTAGCCAAATGATAAACTGTGTATGTATATTTTTATTGGTTTATTATGCATACGTCACTATGATTACATTTCTGTATACAGCAAGAAGTCATATAAATATGCTAAAATGAATGTGCTATTTAAATGAATAATTATTATTATCATTTTTTTCAATAGCAAACTAACCTGCTACTGAAAGCAATTTATAAGTATACAAGGAAATATATTTAGTTGAGTTTAAGGAGGAAGTCATACTGAAAAGCTCAAAAGAACGTTGTATTTTTCCCTTTTTCAGATGCTCACACCCTGCTGTCTAATTCATATATTACTGAAATATTTCCTATAACCAGTCAACATCAGGATCAGTTGAAAATCAAGCGTTACAGCTCTAATGCTATAATTAACATATAAAATATTGTGTAATATATTCCCGTTTCTCCTGCTTCTCTGCTCTGGAGCTTGACACAGTGTAAAAGAGCTGGATTTTTGGGTTATCAGCGAGATATAATGTCAGTGAAGCTTCATTAAATGCATCTGATGAAATCCATGTTAGTATACTCCAGAAATTCAAGAATCTAGCTGTATCATCAGTGTATATCCAAGCAAGTTCCTTTTATCACTAGTTAACTGAGCAATGGGTAGAATTAAAATAATGCCATTTCTTCGGCAGAAATAGAAGAATATTCATGTTGAAAGGGAGAAAGCTATTTTCTATGGCTCAAACACGTGCAAGAATCTGTTCGCAAGCAGAATTTTCCATTCCTCTTTAAAAATTCTTATGTCCATGTAGTTTATACACCTCAATATATTATTTGAGAATATCTGTGGAGGACAGATGAAGATAAGAAAGCAAGTAGGATTTTGGCAGGGAGTTGGCAGAGGAATACTGTATTTTTGACAAACTATGTCATTTACAATAATACAGACTTCTTGTGCTTGATGTCAACTCTTAGCTTTCTGCCATTCATAAGCACTGCTGGGTGCACAGTGCAGATAAGTTTACTTCTATGCATAGGAAAGAATATTAAATGAACGTAAAGAAAGTATGCTCCATGGGAGAGAGAGATTTCATGCTTTTTCCAATTAAGCTTCTCACTAAAACTGACATAGATGTGGCCAAATTTATCATTTTAAGAACTGAGTTCAAATAGGAACTCTTCTGGCTGAGGCTTCCAGGAGCTTCTTCATCCTAGGACACTGAGTCACACAAATCACAGTCTGCTTTGTTAATACAAACTGAAATCAATGACATTTTAATTTAATGTGTCAGAATGCAGCCTCTGATGGATAAGGAATGGACAAACTGTTTTTTGTGGTATTTCCATGAGGGGATGGCAGCCACTGGCTGAAGTGTGGGTGGAGACAATTGCTCTCATTAACCATCTCAAGGAAATCCAAGAAGGATCATCACCTTGAAACTTCACAGAATGTAAAATACATACTTGGTCTAGTCCATGGTGAATTTCTTTGAAACTTGTTTAACATAGGACTGAATGAGAAAAAGATATAAGAAGAAAAAGCATATATCCCATAATGCTCCTGGTGCATTTTTATTTCACAGACCATCATCTTAACACTTTAACTATATCAGATTTCATATTAGCACTCTTCGTAAGGAAATACAAAAGAAGCCAAGAAGGGTAATCGTTTACTTATGAGGGAGAGTATAATTCAATGTACTGTTCCTACAAAGTATAGTTTAAACTTTTAAACTTTTAGTTTAAACTAAAGCTTAAGCTTTTCTACAGTTTTCAGAACTCTAAACAAAAGACAACCAATATTTAGTGACTCTAATTTGCCAACGAGTGAAGCACTTCAACATCTGATGAAAGAGACAGACTTATCCAGGGAAATGATTTACGTAAGTAAAGAAAACCATATTTCTCACCCCAATGAAACATAACTGCCTCATCTATAGTATATCTGCATCTATTCTGCATTATAGGAAATAGCATTTCAGAAATTAACAGTGTCTGAATCGTCACAGATGAAGAGTAAATATATATTTGCTCCTAGTATTGCTCCTATATATCCTAGTATAGCACTCCTCAACTGCAGTGTAAATATATTTTATCATGACATGTGAGCACTGCTATTCCTCTGCTACAGAACATATAAATAAATAGGTAAATAAAGTGATTTGCTCACTGTAATAAAATAAGTAAATAACAGTGTTCAGGTCATCTGATTCATCACCCAGTCAGTAAAAACTGAAGGGTTTAGCTATTTCTATATGTTATTAACATTCTTCATTCCACCCCAAAAGCCAGTAGAGTTTTTTGGCTTCATCCTTCTAGTTTCAGTAGAAACAAATAGAAGGATAGTCTCCAGTTAGCACTAATTGATCAAAACCAAATCTTAGCTTCTGTAGTGCTTCATACTTGTTAAGCTAGTCTTTTTTTTTACTTTTTTTTATTTTTTGGGAGGCGGGGTGGGGAGGGGCTGGAAGAAAATACTATTTCTCAAGTTTTAAAATAAATCCTAAATTAAATTTAAATGAAATAACTGATGCACAAGAAAATTGTATGTATATCAACGCATAAGAAAAAAGTGTTCTATGAGAGATTCCTGTGTAAAAACTACCTTGTGTTAGCTTGAACAACATCTGACTATGGGCAAATTTTGACCAAACTGAAAGAATATTGTGTTAGTTCAAACTTTTTTTTTAAAACTGACTTTTAGTTTTAATAATGCATAATTCTATAGATGACAGGATTGGGAAGAATATTTGAAATCAAAGGTAAAAACTAACTTAAAATTGTTGAACCTGAATTTTTTAAAACTGAAATTACCAAGTTCATTTTTGCAAATACTGTTGAAAGTTGCATGTTAAATCAATCATAAGTGATCATTTAAAAAACATAATAATGTAATTCTTTTTACATGGACAAGACTAAAACAATCTGCATCTTGATCTGTAGAGTAAAATTTCAGAGAAGAAAGAGGAGGAGAGGAAAAAAGAATCAGGCTGTAGAAGAAAGGTAAGACAGGACTCAGCAGTATAGACCTGAGTTAAATTAACAAATTTGCACTATCTTGACAGTCATACCACAGATTTTACCATCACAAGATATTTGTTGCCTACATGAGAGATTTCACTAGGAGCAGTTCCAAACAGCACTCTGCACTTCAGCATTCCATCCCAGTTTTGCTCAAGATCACTGTGGTCTTATCTCAAAAGCATGCTGTGTATCCTGAACTTTCCACCAGGTGAGCAGATATTTCTATTTGCACACAGCTAAGCCCCAGCAGAGATAAAAGTCCCAGAACTCAAAGGCATTCTGATTACACCAGCATGTCACCACTCCTGAGCTAATTATCTCTGCCTTTTGAAAGAACCAGCTATTTTGGCACAATGTAGCACTGATGCATCTATACTGTTTATCATTCTCCCATCAACTTAGCATTAGTTTCAATACATTTACCCAAAGCAGGTACATCCTAGATGATTTTGAGAAAGTAATGTAGCTGCTACTTTTACAGTAATCAAAGGCTTGGGAAATTTTTCTATGAAATCTTAAATATTTTTTACTTTACTGAGGATACTATAGTGTCTGTCTAAATGCTGTATTAACAATGAATAGCAAATGAGTTAAACTCTTTTCATTCTTTACTGTTGGTCATCATATTTATCTCTTTATGTATGTTGTAAAATAATAATGAGAATAAAAGGAGAAGACATTACTCTGTGCAATCTGTTTCCTGTATGCTGGGGCTTCTTCTAGGGAAAATGGGCTGAAGGTAGGGCAAATCTGGAAAAGATGGTGCTGAAATGTCTATCACTGAATATGCATTCCAGTCACACTCTACAATAAGGACATCGTGGTACAGTGAATGTACATACTTGCACACTGTAGCTATAGTATTCATGTATGCAGGAACAAAAAATCTCTTTTTACACATGGCTTTCCTAAGGAGAAATCAAGCACCAAGCTAAATCCTGAGTCCTCAGCACTGAACAAATTAAAGTAACAAAATTACTCCATCAGAAATGATTTATAATGCTTCAATGAAGAAATCCTGTCATTGTGCTAAACTTCAGGTAAAGGAGATCACAGAAGGAGTCAGTTATCATTCTTCCAGCTGCCTGACATAGAATCAGAATAATCACCAAGTCCAATCCTTAGTGTGGTGAACCAGGTTCAACCATTAAACCCTTAGTGCCATATCCATATATCTCTTAAATACCTCCAGGGATAGGGACTACTTTACTTTCATGGACAGCCCATTCCAATTCACAACCACACTCTCCATGAAGAAATTCTCCATACTGTCTAGTCTAAATCTGGTGCAACTTGACATCCTATGTCTCATCACCAAAGAAAAGAGACATTCACCTCACTGCAGAGAATGATGTCCCCTCAGCCTCCTTTTCTCCGGTATAAATAGCACTAATTCCCTCAGCTACTTCTCGTTTTATTTTCTAGTCCTTTCACTAGCTTAACAGTGCTGAAACAGTTTGATATCCTTCTATTTATTCCAGTATATTTATGTATTTATTTACTTTTTTTTTACTATTGCAACGTTGACATAGCTGGGATTAGCAAGAGGAATCTTCCCAGTAAGCATATTGGACCCAGCCACATTTAGCCATGGAGAAATGTAAAGTATCTGTTTTTGAGAATTGTTTTAACTACTTCGAAAAGCTTTAAACTTGAGCCATACTGGATCCAGTTGCCCAACAAAGCTGAAGGACAGAAATAATCCACTGTAAGGGGTCATCAGCCTCACATCTCTCAGCTTTTACAAAACTCTGTTTGTGCCTGAATGTACTGCAGAAAGAACAGATGACATCTTAACCCAATTTTTAGAGGAAACATAAAAGGGCATGAGGTCATAGTCAAATTTCTTAGTTTAGATTATATGTGGACAATTTTGTCTATGAAAGTTTTAACTGCCTTTCATTGTTTATCCTTTTTTTTTTTTTTTTTTTTTTTTTTTTTTTTTTTAAATTGTTGGAGAGCAAGGGGACGGTCATGCTTCCACTCTGAGTGTACTACATTACATATTCTGCATACTGTATACTTTGTAAATTAAGAATTTGGAAGTAAGAGCAACAAACTACCCATCAGAGCCATTAGCTCTTTGTGACAAGATCATTAATATACTTGTTTTAAGACAGATATACCCTTTCAGTTCCCAAAACATATCAGTAAAAACTACCTCTAGCAGTTAACCAAAGGAAAACAAAAACCAAAGAATACATACACACACAAGCACAAACACATACACGCTCAGTCACTCAAAAAAAAAAAAAAAAAAAAAAAAAAAAGCCATTATAAAGGATCCAAACATAGTGGAAATCTGTGAAGTATTCACAGACACCTTTGTTTGCTATTGCTTTGACTTGGCTAATGATAATAAATTCTTCCTCACAAATGCTATTCCTGAGTCTTGTCATAGACTCCCAAAGAAGGTAGAACAAATAAGCTTGAAATCACCATCACAAACAAGAGAGTCCTTTAGGAAGGACAGGCCATTGATTCTGTTATGTTTTCATTATTTTGACATTGATCAGAAAAAGTGCTGTGTGATACTCTCACGCTTAGACATAAAACAGCACATAGTTTCTCCAAAGATTTGAATTAAAAATTCAGGATTGCTTCTCTTTTTTTTTTTTTTTATTTTTTT
>PPHD01003152.1:0-32627 GCA_002909625.1 Bambusicola thoracicus
TATACAATTTTTAACGGAGGAAATTAAATAGTGTTGTGTTACCATGTGTCCTTTGTGTTATATTGATTCTACTGTGTCCATGGTCTCTTATACTGTCCTCATTTTTCTTACTACCATCATCACTTTACCTTTGGCTACCACTGCCCACCCTAGATTGAGGTGCAGTAGGACAGTTATCACAGGCAAGGGAGTCCTTGTTTGAGGAATCTGACCTTAACTTATTTATCACTGGCCAATGTGAACATTCAGAAACCAGTCTGGGTATTGAGAAAAAATACTTGTTGGGCTGTTTCTTTTTTATATTTACATTAGCATCTATCAAAATTTATCTTCTCCCTTCCCCAGACTCATGGTCACCTCAGACCGTGTCCCTCAGAGTGTCCCTGCTCCAGCATGAGTCACTCATTCCTGCAGTTCCTCAAGGGTGTCCCTGTGCTGGCATGATGTCTGTAGCCTTTCTTACATCATTTATCTTCTCTGTCACACAATAGTTAATTTCTCTATTGCTGTTAGCATGTATCTCAATGGAGACTGCAAATGATTTCAGCAGTCAAGCAGTAGCCCATCGCTGGCTCTTCCATAGGATAGCCCCCAGCACATTCCCTACCCTGAAAGGTACGAGGATTGCAAACTCCACCATGATCCCTTTAATTCAGATGTTTAAAATGAGATTATAAAGGTTAACATGTGAAAAAACAGTCTGAATATAGGATCGTTACTCCAGCCAAATGCTTTCTCCAGCCAAGGCTGTGTGCCAAAAACATAGGCTGAGGAACTGTGATGTGTGCTTGGCAGTGAAGAGACCTGCTCAGTCTTGTTTCTGTGATACACAAGAAGTAGGGCAATGGCTTTGGTCCTCCTATGGGGTCAAAGCATTAAGCTTAAATCTTCAATTATTCACTAGGCAGGAAACTATGAGGCATTTTCTTTTTCTAGGTTTGCAGTGAATGCTCTGAAATGAACGGAGAGCTGGAATTGATATGACTGATGCTCATCTAGCACCCTCATTTACCATGTCTACCTAGGTTGCTCTGACTGTAATGCCTCGTATTTATTTCCATGGAAACTACAACAGGTACAAAGAGCACAATAATCCTATTTGACAGAGCAATTTCTCTGCTACAAAACACTAGTTTTCAACATAGTCATCACCATTAGCTATGCATTTTCGCCAGCAGTGAACAAGCTCTGCACCAGCAGAGGTGACCCACTGTTTCACAGCTGCTAAGACTGCGTCACTGCTAGGAAAATGTTGCCTTTGCAGTCCATCTTCCATTGGCCCAAACAGAAATCAGAATACACTAAATCCAGACTGTACAGTAGGTGTTGTAGGACAGTCCAGCCTAGATTGTTAATGTGCTCTACAGTCTTCATAGTGATATCACAGAATCATAGACTGGCCTGGGTTGAAAAAGACCACAATGATCATCTACGTTCAACCCCCCAGCTATGTGCACAGTTGCCAACCACTAGACCAGGCTGCCCAGAGCCACATTCAGCCTGGCATTTGGGGCCTGGGATTCTTGTTTCACAATAGAGAAGTTGCTGTCTTCTCTAGCCTTACTCTGGAAGTTTGACCCTCCAACTTAGCATCATGATGTAGCGATCAGAGTTGATGGCTTGTCCGTGCTCCAGGAAATCCAGATGGATAACCCCTTTCCTATCTCAAAAGACTGCACATCATTTTACTTGCTGAGGGCTGCATCTGATCAAGATGCTTTTCATTTCAGCTGCGTGACATTTATGTATGGCCGTCCAGAACATGGCTTGTCTTGCATGTTGCTGTTGCCACTGCTGTAAAACACCATCAACCACCTCACTGTGCTCACATCTGCTATTACATCTCCATGAACACTCAGCAAGTGTTGATGAATGTCAGTGGGTGCAATTTTTTCTCCACAGAGGAATTCAATGACACACCTTTCCTCTGTACGTACTTCCACGTCAGGCACCATTTTGCCAGACTGCCCCTCTGCTGCCATCTGTTGTACGGCAACAAAATGTAGTGGAATACTGGAGAGAAGCTTCAATCACTACTGCTACACCACCACCATCTGCCTCTGATATCATGGGCCAATTCAATAAAATAGGAGGCATTACTTCTGGAGCAGTAGTTATACACTGTGCTCAGGCCAATTGCCCAATAGAAGCAGAAGGTAACAAACAGGGCTCTTGAGGGCTTTAGCCATTAGTATGTTCTTAAAGTCTTCCTGTTGAAAATGCTTCTTTCTGATCATAGCTCCTGTGTGAGTATGTTCCCAGTAGTCCCCACAGCTCAAGAGAAAACAGAATCATAGTATCATAGAATTGCTCGGGTTGAAAAAGACCTTCAAGATCAACAGCTGTTGATCTCTGATATTTCTCACTTTGCAGGTAGGTGGAAGTGATATAATGAGACTGCAATGCACTCTCAGTGTTTCCCTCTATACTATAAATACTCCTTTCACAATTCCCCACGTGCTGTTAAACCATAATTCATGATGCATACTGGCTTGTTTCTGTACTGGTCTCATGCCAGCAAGAAGCACTTCTTGGACACATTAAACATCCTTACTTGAATATACTCATCGTGTCCTTTACATAATAATAATGTCTTCTGCCATTATGTCTTTGAAATCTGGCCAATATTGGTATCATCAGTCCATGGAGTCTTAATGACCTGGGTATTAAGGGCATTTGGCAATAGCTTCTTCATGACCATTCCTGATGGCTGTTGATCAGACCATCTATCTTATGCGTGGAAGTATCATACTGGCAGCATCGTTCTGATTCAAGTAGCAGAGACATCAATTTCTTTTTTCTTTTAATCTTTTTCTTCTCTGAACAAGTCCTTTGCTTGTGCCCCTTGGAAAATGAGAAGCTTGGTGGTTTGCAACACAGATGCTCCTCACTGGAGTCCCAGGCTTCAGCTGCTCCTCAGAAATGTAACACTGCAGAAGTGATGCTGACTTGGAACTTCCTTCCGTCTTACAGATGCTGTTCCCTCAGTCTTCCCCAGTCATTACGTGTTTACCATGTTAATGGCTCTTAGCCTTCTGACATGATGTGTTCATCTGTGGATGGCAAACCTTTTAGATATTGGCAGCAAATTTAGCTTAAAAAGCACCCCAACTCTCTAATTACTGATGTTGCCAAGACTTATCTCTGTCAGTGTCAATTTTGGCAACAGGGCCAAGGTCTTATTTCTTTCCTAATTTGAATTTTAGATCTGTTCTTTACCTTTCAATCCAATCTTGTCTATTTAGTACTTTTCCCCTGATATTTAACTGCGTGCCGAGGAATCCCATTCTCTTCATGGCTCTGAATCAAGAGAGGGAGATCTAATTGCTGTTGAAATCCTAACCTTGCTGGGGTAGATTTCTTCTTTTCAAGCTGAATCAGATGATGTGGTGAACTTGATCTCTGTTCCCTACTGAGAGGAAACACATTTTGCATTAGCTTACCTGCTGTCATGATGTGTGACTTCTGTGACCGTATAATGTGCAGAAAACTACAGACTTTCAGTAGAATGAGACTGTAGACAACACATGCCTGAGAATTACTTGTATCATAGATAAGTGACTTTTCTTTCTTATTTTTCACTCTATGCTACGGGGTTTTTCACTGTTATTTCCTACCTATGTTGCAATAATTGTGTGAGAATTAATTGGTAAATGTTTGCAAAGTACTACAGACATAAAACTGCTAGATAAGTACTAACTATTATTTTAATTTGAATTAATAACAATAATAGAACTAGATTGAGAGTCTTTCCATGACTATAATGCTCATTTTCAGATGCAGACCTTAAACTGACCTGCGTATTTAGCAAGTTACAGCTACACAGTGTAGATAATTAAAAATAAATTACTATCAAGGTTCTAAAAGTAATTGAAAATCATGTTAATAAATTCAGAAGGGGAAGAAAAAAGAGCCCAGTGCAAGAAAAACAAAACAGCTCAGCGAACCAGCCCTGGAATTTCTGAATAGATGCAGAGCATTGAAGGCTACTGGATGTAGAACAAACCTGTAAATCTCCAAACACCACTGGCAACTTGTATTGCTTGCCTAAAGACCTGACCTCTTAAGAAATGGAGCATAATCAAATGTGGCCAGGTATGTCTAGCAGGAAGCAAGATCTAATCACCCCTTGGGACAAAATAGAGAGCAAAATATGATGACAGCAGTCAGCAGGTAGATCAGGTCATGCTCTATTTGAGTTAAGAGCTCTTGGAAGCTGAAAAAGACCTTAACCGTGTTCTGTTTCACAGACTCAAAAGTGCTCACATGGTTAATTGTACCAACTCCCACATGCTAAAGACAAAGCCAGTGGCTTAAATCTACCTTTTCTATATCCCAAGATAGGACCCTACATCCTGAAAGCCCAAATTTTACCATCTGGGCTTAAAACAGGTATAGCTGATGAAGTATGAGTCACATATGTGGACAATGAGGTGGACTACCTGAACTGTCTGAACAGTCAGGCCCAGAGTGCATGAGGAACAGCACTGCCAACAGGTTGAGAGAGGTGAGCCTTCTTTTCTACCCAGCACTGGGGAGACCACACCTGGAGTGCTGCGTCCAGTTGGTGCAAGACAGATGTGGGCGTATGGGAGTGAGTCCAGTGAAGAGTCACAAAGATGATGAAGGAACTGGAGCACCTCCCTTATGAGAGATGACAGATTTGGAACTGTTCCAATTGGAGAGGACTTTGGGGGAATCTTGTCCATGTGCATAAATACCTGAGTAAAGGAGTAAAGAATAAAGAAGATGGAATCAGGCTATTTTTAGTATTTCTTTTTTTCTCAGTCAAAAGGCAGAGGCTGCCACTCTGCAACTTTCTTCCCAATATGTTCTCTACATACGCTGTTAAAGGTAGATGCTCAGCAAGAGTGTTAGAGCAGGGTTCTCCCACTAGATTCAGGATACAAAGACAGCAAGTTTTCAGGATTAGTGTGACATAGCATTTTGTTATTCAGCATCTTGTTGGCACTACCAAATGCCAGCAGGAGAATATCTCAAGGTCAGTAGGAACTGTATCAATCAGGTGCAAGAGGAATGAACAAGTAAGAATAAGAGTTAAAAACTTAGAAGTTGTCTTTGAATGCTTAATAGCTTATTTGGGCCAATCTTCTGAGTTCAGAAAGTAGGATAGGAAGTAACTCTACCAACAGCCTAGGTACTACTTGTCTTGTAGAAATGAGTGGTCACTACATTGTCACCGGGTTAAGACCCTGAGAGAAGTTTCCAGATTTTATTAGAAGAGAAGCCTGAAGAAAGAGATAACCTTGGACAGGAAGAAAAGATCAGGTATCATACTCAAAAGAAGGCAGAGGTCAGGAAGAGGCAGGATCAAAGGGGAAAAAAAAATCAATACCCAGTTGTATCAAGAAGATAAAGCCAACATGGTAGGAAAAAAAATCTATTACTTTGGACTAGGTGCTAAAGGAGAAGAAAAATATCAAAGCATCACTCTGTGATGAGGCAGAGATACCAGTACCTCTGTAGCTGTGGAACAGCTACTACAGGGAAGAGAACAAGGAGAGAGAGTCTCAGTAGAAAGGAGTGAAAGGAGGTGTTTGGTGATGAAGGGCAGTGCTCAGAAGGTTGGTTAGTCAGTAACTGGAACGGTATGCCAGCCCCACGAGAGTGCATCTGTGGTGCCACAGGTACCGCTAAAAATTTCTCCCCTCATTTCCTATTTTAGTAGCTGTTCAAATGGCTTCAGCAGTGCATGAATTATTATTAATAACAATGGTGTGATTGCTCGTCATCTGCACAGACTCCGTTATCCAACTCTTTTCTAATTCCTGCTAGGTTGTTTGCTCCCTAAGCTTGTCAGCCAAGAACTGCTGCACTAACTGTCAGCAAAATGAGAGCCTTGACTGTTCACGGTTTAATCAATAATAGATTTAGGAGATGAAGTCGCCCGTGCTCTTCATTTTTGAATCTCAAGCCCCATCTGCTGCTCACTCACTGATTTGGTCTCTCTCCTGTGAATGCCTCTCTGATGATCTGCTGTTGTTTACTCCTAATAAAATACTTGCCACTCAAGAATTCAGTCAAGTACATACTTTTGCAGTCTTACCAATTATAGAAAGCATTGGCATTGCCACTATGCACTCTCTTTTGCATAGTAAATGCTGAATGAATGTTTATTTTTGAGCATTTTTCAGCTGAAAAAAAATCCTCAGGAGACTGTAAAATCAGGCAGAGATTATCTGGATGAGGCAGCCCTCCCTCTTCATCTAGTATTTAACTTTCTGCTGATTAATAAGAAATAAACTAATCTGCACTTCTAGAAAGTACGTGTGTGTAATAAAGTTACTTGCACAGTCCACTGCACTCATGGTCTACAGAACTGGGTCAGAAACAAGACCAAAGACCCACATACACTTCATTTGCTGCCTTTTCTACTCCAGTGCCACAGCTGCATATAGAGTGCATACACAAGTATGTGAGGCAGCTCTCATGACTTTCCTTAGGAACAGCTGGCAGCAGACTATTAATATAGATGCTCCGGTGCTGAAAATTAGGAAGACCCAGGGAGTCACACAGGTTGCTGACTCCTATCACCCTATTTGCAAAGCACCTGACTGCTGTTTTCCTCCATAGTGGGCTAAAACTGATCCAGCTGCACCAATTGCTCTCTGGTGAGTGCTGTAATTGTAAACCTCAAACCTACTTCATGCAGTGTATTTCCAAAGAAAAAGAAAAAAAGGAAAAAAAAAAAAACAAAAAAAAACCAGCAGGAACTGTGGGAGTAAGCCTGGGCACTCTGTTCTTAGGCATCACTTTCTGTGGTTTCTGCTTAAGTGATGCCACCATCCAACCAGATCTTAGAAGCAAAGCATCCTGCTAAGGGCAAGGGTAGGAAATCTGAGGAGCTTGGTCCCAAGAGTTTTACAAGAATCTTCCAATAATATTTCAGCACGTTGTTATCCCCGGATCATAGTGGAAACATTCTGCAAAATCTATTGCGTTGCTGAATCAACAAACTCTGGATTGTAGGGTTGAGGCCAGTAGGATGAAGTTCAGTGAGACCAAGTGCCAGGCCCTGCACTTCAGCAGCAGCAACTCCAGTCTGCTACAGGCTTGGGGCAGAGTGGCTGAAAGACTATGTAGAAGAAATGGACCTGGGAGTGTTGGTTGATGCTTGGCTAAAGAAAAGCCAACAATGTGCCCTGTCAGTCAAAAAGGTCAATGACATCCTGGCTTGTATGTATGGCAAACAGGTATACCGATTGTAAAGTAAATAGGTATAAGACCAGAGAGATTATCACGTTTACAAAAGAGTAATGAAATAAAGACCTGTGTCCTGGACTTGCAGAAGGGGCTCCAAGGGGAGTGATCTCCAGATAGAGATCCTTCCTCATTGGGAGTCAGCACTTAAAAGGGGTTTAGGAGAAGTGGAGACTGGCTCCACCCCTTCCGGTCACTCAGGTGAAATTGCCTTCACTTTTCCCCCTGTGGCTGACTTAGCACTCTTCTCAGGTGGTTAATCAGAGGTTCAGGCCGTGATTCAACAGTTCCCATACACTTGTATAAGAAATAGTGTTGCTAGTAGGAGTGAGGAGGTAATTGTCCTCTGGTACCCAGCTCTGATGAGACCACAACTTGAGAACTGTGTTCAGTTTTGGGCCCCTCACTACAAGAGGCCTGGAGCGTGTCCAGAGAAGGGCAATGAAGCTGTGAAGGGTCTGGAGCACCCTTCTTAGGGGAAGAAGCTGAGGGAACTGTGATTGTTCAGTCTGGAGAAGAGGAGGCTTGGGTAGCTCTCTATAGCTACCTGAAAGGAGATTGTGGCGAGGTGGGATTCTATGCTACTTCGTTTCATGCCTACTATGGGTGTATTGTTTGTTTTAATGGCATTCTTTTGAGGTAACAGTGAGGTGCACTGATAGAAGAGTGCACTCTTCTTTGCAAACATCTCAGGATGACCCTTGTCCAAACACAGTTCTATGAGTAACTCCAGAGGGCAACCTATTATCTCCAGAGCTGCTCAGTGCAACTCTGCTCATCCAAGAGAGGGTTTTATTGCTTTTACAATATTGGTCCTGTTAAGGGAAAACAGCTTCTGTGTGTAGCCCTGAAAACTGAACTCAGTGTCCTAAGTGAAATAGATGCACTCGCTGGAAGACCTTCTTGCTGCAGCTGTGAAGAGAAGCCTTTTTTTAGCCATCTTTATCTTTTCCTCCTTTGAACACTGTGTGTAGCTTCTCAGTCAATGCTAATTGTAGCATATTGGCATGAATATTAGATGATGATTTGGAGATGCTTAGCACCTCGGGAAAAATAATTGCAGCATGACCTCAAATTTAAACCATCACCTTATTCTTATGCATGACAGTATCTTTATTCTGTATTTTTTTAATAAGGCTAACACCTTATTTCCTCCATCTCATTTACTGGAGCCTGCTGTGTGAATGAGATTGGATATTTTTTTCCTAAGCCCACAGATTGCTTGTCCATCTCTTCAGTGTGCATGCCCTCATTTTGTAGCATTTTAGATTCCACCAAACATGATTACCTGGAGAAAGTGAAGGGGAACTCTGCTCTTGTTGACAGATTTTGTTGCCCGTGACAAGAAAGACAATGGCTTAGCTTTCCATTCTGCCATATCAGATTTTTTGGTGGCTGCTGATGTAATAGAAGAGCTGCACTTGGACCCTTTAATTTATATTCCCCACTCACCCTTTTCCCCTTATAGAACTTAAGGTACAGCAGTAGTCATGTATGTGGAAAATTACACACCATTATGTTTCTTTCGCTTTAACTATCCCATTGGATTGTATTGCATCCCCTCAGCATGGGATGTATTAAAAACAAGACAAACAACAGCAAAAGAATCAACAATAATAACAACCCTACAATACAGCTCATGCAATGCCAAAACAAGCAAATATAGAGAATGCTGAACACAAACAGTTAATTGCCATTTGCTGGTACATGCCTACACTGGATACAGGTGAAACAGAAATATCTGAACTAAATCTGAGTGTAATATAATAGTGTTCCATTAAGTGTAATATAATAAACTTCTAATATAATTTTCCATCAGAGGTCTGTCTTTGTGTCTTTTATATTTCCATATACATTGCTAATGGAAAGCAAACACAATACTTTTTCCCCTAACATACCTGAATTGAAAGATGTGATTGGAATCAGATGCATTTTTATATATGCATCATTTATTCACTAAGGAAAATCATGATCTGGACTGCCAATGCTTGAATTCCTGCCAAAATCCATGATTCTCTAATGAATTATATCAATCAGATTGGGTTTTTTTTTTTCTTTTGTTTTGGTGAGAAATGTAATTCTAACTATTATTAACACTGGAAAACTCGAAGTATTTCAAAATTAGAAATGTATACAGAGTAGTATAGTATGATACAGTATAGCATAGAATGGTACAGTATAGCTTAACATAGCAAGTATAATATAGTACAGTTATATACAGCAGAGGTATGGTGGTATTCTTCTAGTTCTTTTTCAAGACTAAATTCAGTTTAATTTGATTTTTTATAGTATAAGAAAAATGCACAAAGCAAAAATGAAATTTCTCATTTGCAGTTGAAACAAAAGGATCTCTGTCACTTGAAATGTGCTCTCCTAATTATATTTTTGTTTTGCCACCAATCTAAAAATAAATAAACAGTGCTTTTAGCGAGACCACAGATTGATGCACGTTCAGTTCATGGTATTATTGGAACGAGCTGTGAGACAGAGGATGGTTTGTAATGTCCTCTGTCAAAGACAAGGGAAGTGGTGCAGAGAGGACAGCTACTTTAGCACAGGTACGCTGCTGTGAGCAAAAACTTCGTTTCATTCTTGAAAGCTCCTCTTTGCTGCTTGGAAGCAATATGTGCATGCTATGTAATTCAGCCTTCTGGAGAAAACTATCTGCCACTGCAATCAGTTCAGTTGGAGAGAAGGGACTAGGCAGCATCTAATAACAGTACCAGTGCTAGCACACAAGGGAAAGAGAGATTAAATGCATGATGGGTCCCAGGACCACCACGATACCTGCCAGTAATTTCAGGTAAATTAAGAAGGCTCCCCAGGCCCCTGAACTCCAACTCTGGTAGGTAGGAGATAAGATGGAGGCTGCAGAAAGTGACAAAATGGATGTCTTACTGACACAGACTGCTGGACAAAGGTGAGAGATGGTTTCAGCCTGCCACCGTCCTGTTGGGTAACAGCCCTGGCATTGGCAGGATCCCATAGTAGAATATTGTCCCACTTCAGCATGCAAGTCTTTATTTCAGCTTTCCCGGGAAAGTGCTAGGACACACTAATGGTTTTTCTAAGTGTGGATATTATTTTGTGTCAAACTATTGGGGCCCAAGAGAATTCTTCTGAGCAAAGACTGCAATTGCTGCTGCTGCTTTTATGAGGGAAAAAGATGCAGGGGAAACTTATCTAAGATTTTATTGTCAGATTTGTCCTGGGTACAAGCCAAGGGATTTACACTGAAGAAAGATAGAGGTTTTTTTTCACGGTACATCCCCTATTGGGCACCTTATTTGCACTCTGTCCTTGCAGTGTTTTCCAGCACACAGTCCAAGGAGATCATCTCAAGTGTGTACAGTGCTGCAGGGGGTAGCGCTGGGAGGATGTGTGATTTTCAGACAAATCAGCTCACTTCTTTTCGTGGTTAGCTTCATTCTTGTTTACTGACGCTTTGGACAGTCAAGGTAATGCACAGACTTTACAGTTAACTGAAGAGGAGTGATAGATCATTTTAAGTATCCCTCTGCTAGACAAGAACTACGCACAGTTTCTGTGCTGTCAACCTCTAAATCTCCAAGACCACAGAGATGGTCCCCTTGGATCTGGATGATGGCATACATATTTGTTTGAATGTTCTTCCCTATATCATGAAGATCACACACTGTAGATTTGCAGTCAGTGGGGAAATAGGTACTACTTATCTAGCATTACAGTAGGCAAGGCCCAGCACTGTGAGCTAACACCCATACACCAGCTCTACACCACCATGGCATGTTTTTTTTTTTTTTTTCCTTTTTTCTTTTTAATTTTTATTATTTTAACAGTTGTAGATTTCTTTGCCCCTGAAAAGTTTTTCAAACAAATTCATACATTTTCTAAGGGAAAAGCAGGCAGGCGTTCATGTGTGCTGCTCCAAATTATCTTCTCCTGTTTGCAGCTCATCATTTCTGGAGAACAAAATCTGGTCAGTGCCAGAATACCAGTTGTTATTTCTTCCTCCCTCTTTAACTTCATGCCTGACCTAACATAATATCATTTTGTCCAAAAGGTGGCACTGCATCTTTGAGCATGGACTGAAATTGCTCTGGTGCAGAAGAGGTCTTCCATGTAAATAACAGAGCTGTTTTGCAGATCAAGTAAACATTTCCACTAGGGTTTTCAACAATGGATCCTTTCAAAAGTAAGTCCCTAATGTTTTTAAAAATTTAAAGCCCTGATAAAAACAAAAGCTTGACCTTGAATTTTCTGACATAGAATTTTAATGTCATGGCTAAAAGCAGTCTCTCCAGCCAAGCACATTGAGGTAAGAGACAGCTCCTGTTTGGAAAGCTCTTTTAAGTGACTTGTAATTCTGAGCTTCTAGAAAAGTCCAATGCCTTTTAGGGAAATTGTAGTCCGTTCCGGTTGTTCTCCTTCACGCTTAGCATCTGTGCCATGCTGAGATATGAGCTTGGCTTTAACATAAAAGGTAAAAACTCTTACTTAAGACAGCCTTTTCTCCTCAAGTTGCCAAGCACCAGCTGCAGCTTGCAGTTTTTCAGGATCTAGGTAGTCTTAGGAGTCCACAGTTTGTTGTCAGGAATATAGAACTATACTTTCCACAACACTCCCCACAAAGCAATTGGACTTGACATCGAACCTCAAGGTATGTCCACACTGAGCTTCTTTGCTGTTCGACAGTGTCTTTCTCACAGCCCTCTGATACAACATGGATGGTGGGACCACCACTAACACACCTTACAGCCGTTTGCCAGATTTCCCACAAAGATTTTTTTTTGACAACTTCTTCATCTCCTTGCTCTTCTAGGTCTTTCTGAGACCTGGCTCAAGGCACTTGTCTATTTCTCTCCATCTCTATTTCTCTTTTCTCTTACTTCTCTTTCAAAATCTAACTTCTTGATCTTGATTCTTCTCCACCTTGCAGAGATTCAGCTTCCTTTTCCCTGGAGTTTTTTGGTTTTTTTTTTTTTCCTTTGTTTCAAGTTGTCTCTTCTTTAGGAGACCAGACTTCAGTTTCCATGTTGATGGGCAGGCTGACTCTACTATTTCATTCCTTGAATTTAAATTCCTCTACTGCTGTAGGCTTTCAATTCTTCTATTGATTGCCAGAGTTGCTCTCTCTAGTTTCCACTGTCTTTCCACATCCTTCAGTCACTTCTTGCTTTTCTTCCTTATATTTCATTCTTTCCTGTCTTACAAGCACTTGAATGAATTTCAGTCTCCTTGCATGTTCTTTATCCTGCTTTTTTCTCTATCAAGACGTGTTCTACCCTCATCCCTCCTGCTTCCTTTCCTGTGATGTTTTTTATTGCTTTATATCTGACTGCAGCCAGTCCTATCCTCCATATTTTTTTTCTCTTCTGGCTTTGTTGCTATCATCTTGTTATCTGGTTTGCAGTTACAACCCAGTAGAGCAAGAAAACCTATGCAAGGCTAGTTCAATTTCAGGAAGGTGTGCTCTTCGACTGGAAAGGAAATTGAACTTTTTCAAAGCCTGAAGAATCTCCATTTTTATATCTGAAGTTGATCCATGCCAGAGGTCCCTAAATTAGAATCCAGCTTTTACCAAACTTTTTAAAATGAGCACAACATTATATGGTGCTTGAACTTAAGATGTTTCAATAGTATTTACAGGCTATAGGATAGAAATTGAAGCTATATGTATCTTTGTAAGTATTTTATCTTGATCTTGTGTTCCTGACAGACTAGCCAAATGAATAATGTCAAATACCCTACTGATGAGAGTTGCCTAGCTACTTACACATACAGAAAAAAATATATGGGCTGTGTAATATGCACTGCTAATCAAAGGTTTATTTTTGAGAATCCACTGTACTGGAAATTCTCTTATTATTATTATTAATTTAATCATCTTCATGCTTCACTTTTTCTCTTGTGAGAGGTAACAGTGTTGCATAAAAATATCTTTTCCAGTAAAATGATTCTTTAACAATTTGGCCAGGATACAAAACCAGATTCCCACCAGAAAAGATTTTTATCTCTAAGCGTATTGCAGCCAATTTCCTTCCTAATTAATACCATATCCACCTCCAAATTTCATTTCAGTTCCCAAATGAAAACTGATGAGACAGTCAACCACAAATAAGCACAATACACCACTTACAGTTCAATACACACCAGCGTAGTGCATTACTAAAAGTGATTCACGTTTTTATGTTCCTTGGATCTGTCCTGTTTCTAGTTTGTTAGTACAATAGCTCAAAATTACACTCAAATAAATATTCTAATGTTGATGATATTTGATGTAAAAGTCAAGTTGTTTTATGTGTCAAAAAGAAACTGGACAAACAGTGTGTTTTCTAAGGAGTAAAAGTAGAGCCAAGTGGTGGTATTTTTGAAAGGAAGACAGCTGAGGCTGAAGCAAAGGAAGGTGCGTAGACCACCTGAGGTCTTCCCTAATGTGTTGCACTGTTTGCAGTGTCACTCCTGAGGCATGAGACACAACTGCAAGTCAATCCAGATGCAAATGGCCCTACAAAAGACGGCTTGAAATGTCTGTCACCAAGCTGAATGGTAGCACTGTGTCTCTGATAGGCTGAGGTGATGGCTTTTCTCACACTAGTTCTACCAGAGCTACCAGCCAGTGTAGTCAGTGCTACCTGTGGTGCCGGTGTTTGCAATATAATTCATTTAACCTTGAGAATGAAACAATGGCAGGTCCTTGCTGGCTCTCTTGTAAGACTCTTCTTGAGATCTGAAATCAGGGAATGAAGTGACAATTACTATGTTTAAATATTCTGACCACCCGCTTCCAAAGTATATATAAAACTTAAGTGTGTAAAGACCAATTCTCCTTTTTCCTGGGCAGAGCCTGTGTGAGATTACACTCTGTCTCCCAGGAAAACAAATGCATTTACCAGAAGAACCCAGACCACCAAAGTCTTGGTTTTTCAGTCAAGAGGACACTCTGCCTTGGTTACCAAACCCATATTCATGAAAACTAACTGCTGCTGTTTCAGTGTAGCACTACATTTGCTCACTTTGCCTTCCTACAGAAATAATGGAGGAAAAGTCCTATAGGGTATGTTTTCCAGTTGAGAGGATATTTAGAAAATAACACAGAGAAGAAAGCGAATAAGCTAGGTATTGGCAATAGTCTCTTAAAGTAACCATAACAGCTACAGACATTTTCTTCTGCTGGGGCTTATCCACCAAGCACAGCTGTTGGTTGGTAAATAAAAAGAATCCTTTCATGTAGATGAAAATGCTCTGACTCCAGTGTTTCTAAATCTATTTTCCTACGTCTAGCAAAGTTTATTTTAAAGGGCAGCTCCTTCTTTAGGAATTTCTCAGTAAATAACATATTATGCGTATTTTGCTTCAGGTACTCTCAAAGCTGTCTGCAAAAGATGCTTATAATGCTCCAGTAATAGGAGGAATCCCAGCCAGGGTAGCTATATGACAAAAAACAGCCTTAACATTAACTCTAACTGAAGAAATTAATGAAATAAGCAAACAGTTTAGTAGGTACAGTATTAGGGGGAATTGGTGTGGTGGGTGTACTAGGTCCCACGCTCCTTGCGGACCTCTTTCTCATAGTACCAAAGGATAGAAACTCCCTTTAGAAAGACCAGTCAGTTTTGGCTTGAACATTTATAGCTGTTACTATTACTACTATTACTACTACTATACAAACAAACATAGTTCTTGTAATGGACATGACTTAAAGACCTCTGGACTTGTGCCCCATATCACTATGGCAGTTCTAGTTTCTGCAGTGGCATTAATCCTGACTCAGAGGAAAAGAGAGAATCAGCACATTTTGGTTCTTTGCCTGAGGGCTCTCCACAAAATAGGGTGCTAATAATGCCACCATTATTATTACTGATGTCATCTATTGGAGGGCGCTGTTTAGGGACCACTGCCAAGCTGGAGTAATCATGCCCTACACAGACTTGTGTATCTGATATATTATCATCCTGTGGGAAATTTAAAATAAATAAATATATAACAACAGGAATACAAATGGACTGGCTTTTCCATAGGTTTGGGAAATGAGCCTGAATACCTTGCTCCAGACAAGCCTTGAGTCATGTTCTTCCCACATTCTTCCTTAAAATATATCTGAAAGCGTAATCTAGCTAACCTTTTACAGCAAGACATCAGAAAGAGCTGGATCCAAACCATGGGTGGTGAGAAGGATAGACACTTCTGCTACATTTCCTCTTCATTTTCATTTGAGTGGAAAACAACTTTCACAAAGTTTGCAAGGCTGCTCAAGGCACCTGCCATTCACGTAATGCTGACTAGCTGGTTTGTGTTTGCACTGATGGACTACTCATCTTTCAGGCATCAATTTTTTAGTTAACAAGAATTTACCTTATGGACATAGGTTAACTTCCTCTATTTAAAAATGATCAATTTAGTAGATATATCACCTTCTATCTAAAAATGCATTGCTTCTAAATATTACCTCCTAGTGAATATATTTTCAGTTTCTCAGTCTTCTTATCCCTACATTTCTTCTTTTTTTTTTCTTTTTTTTTTTCTTTTTTCCTTTTTCATTCTGATTTGGAGAATAATTTTGTCCTATGTAAAATCACTGTAAAAGCTTTCCAGATACTTAAAGAACATGTTCTATTTTTATAAAATGGAGGAATTTGCAGCTCCTAATACATTGTAAGAGAGGACTCTGACACAGCTACAAATTCTTATTATATTTTCCCCGGAGAGTAAATGAACTGTAAAGACCACTGCAGTTCTTAGTGTTACACTTCTCTAGGGACCCATCTGATTTTGACTTCATCAGAGGTTGATTTCAATCAGATTTAAATGTGTGGCTGACATGGAATTAACTTGCATCAGCCTGGAGGTCAGGAGGCACATTCTCCCTGCCTATGTAGTTCATTATATTCTAGCTCCAGTGAATAATGGCTATACCTTTACAATTTATTTCACTATATATTAGAAATCAACAGCACTACCAAAATAAAACTTGACTGTATGCTCTCCTTGCCTATGGAGCATTTTTGCTGCTAAAAATAATATGTTGCAACTTGAGAAATCAAAATTCTTGATGTTATTGCATCCAGACTGTCTAGACTGCCTAATAAGATGGAGGTTGTTCTGGGATGGCCTCATGTTCTTTTTAATATTGACTATTTGTTTCAGTGATTGCTTTGTTGGTAGATACTGCTGATGCTATTTTCATTTCAGGCTGGTAGTAGTTGTTTTTTTTTTTTTTTTAAGGGATGAAAAAGAGCGTAGATTTCCTGGCTAGAATAATTGTTCTATAAATATTAGTCTTCTCAGTTCACTTGAGCCTGAGTATGAAAAAGTTTTGAACACTTTCAGCCCCCCCAAAAAATAATTTGATGTGAGTTCCAAGCAGTGAGATCAGGGATGACAAGTGATTGTTTAATATTCAAAGCTTTGAACTGGCTAGTCCTCCTTATACACAAGTCAATGTGAATTCCACGCATGAAGGCTTTAAAGGATCAAGTTGGCAGTTTGTGGAGCTCTAAAAAGCCAGAGCTCATTTTTAAAATATCACTGCACATGTGGTCATCAGCACAATAATTCTGCACTGTTTGGGCCATACTTTTTTTCTTGACTCGGTGGTAAATGTGTTGTTGCTCCCAAAGAGCAACTACCCTCTGAAGAGTGGGATGTCTGGCCTTTATTCCATGACAGACAAAATACTGTGAGTCTCTTTCAAGCCCACACTGCTTTACAGCAGACTTTGTGTTTCTTCAGCAAGGTGTTCTTTTTGTGCTATTTGTACCATGTCAGAAAGAAAGATGGATCTTAGTAAACCAACTAGTTTGTACAAATAGATTCTGCAATCAACAACAGTTTACTACCAGGTGAATACAGATAGTGTCCTGTTCTAGATAAGGACTGTAGTCAGTGATCAGGTGCTCACTTAATTTGGCCTGTAGATATGTCACTGCAACAGGTAATTCCAGTTACCTTCCCTCTTTTTTGCTTTTCATTGTCTTCTTGTTATTCTATTGAAGACCTATCTATTGATATCTGTTCACCACAATATTCTTATGTTATTTAAAGGAATTTGCTTAGATGTATGTGTATGAGTTCGAGAGCTTGACATGGAATTTAGACAGAATCTTGTGTCACAACTCAGTTCACAACACCTCATCATATTCCCAAGAGAATTGACAGTATATTCACCTTAGCTCTATTTCTGCATATGATCTGGTCTGCAACACCAAGATCTCTCCTAGCTAAGCATAATCACAGTTATTCAAAACAATGGTTTGAACTGGAGAAAGATCTGGAGTATGCATCTATTTTTCTCCAGTAGTTCAGTGGCAAGAGGAGCCAGACTTCCACAGGAGTCAGATACTCAAGATGGGATCCTAGCAGATTTTCACCTTCTGCTTCTGACTGCATCCCAGGAAAACATCCTAAGCACCAGTGAGTGGCTGTTCTACAACAAAAGCATTCTGCTCTGCACAGTACGAAGCAAAGTACTTAGCAAAACATAATGTACTTCCATGGATTCAGAAGAAACGAGCATAGAATCATAGAAAAAAATGAATTGGGAGTGACCTTCCCTACCTGTCTACTCCAGCCACCTAGCCTAAGGAAGGATATTCTGACTTGTTCAATTGCTCTAATGACCTTTCTGGATAGAGACTGCCGTTCTTCACTAGGTAGTCTATGCCAGAGCTTCTCTATGCATAGATTTAGTAGGTTTTTCCTGTTATTCTTGCTTGTGCTGTCCATGATGGGAAGAGAGAACAGATTATTCTCTTCTCTCTCAAAGTGTTTGTGGTCTGTTGTCATGTCGCTAATCAAACTTCTTCCAAGTTAAACAATCCCAAGTCATTCAGTCTTTCCTAATAGATTATACTTTCAAAATCTTTCTTGTAGAGTAACTCCAGCTTGTCTTTCTGACACCCAGAAATAAACAGCACATCAGCTGAGCTCTTCCAAAAAGTGGAACAAAACAGTATGTGTTGGAAGCTGTTCTCCTGCATGTAAAACCTTATCTAGTATCTGCCACTTTTATAATGGGAAAATTATGTTGGGTTCAGCTTATAATGCTTTATGACAATGCAAGTACATTAGTATTTCAGTTGTTAGAATCGTACTTCTGAAGTGATTGAGACTATCCCAACATAACATGATTTGTCTTGCATTGCAGATCAGCCTTGAAGTACATGACGTGCCTTCCTTCGGGATGAGAGTAAACTGAAAGATGCTCCTCAAGTCTGCTCTTGCTATTTTCTGCTGATGGGTGGTCTGTCCATAAGACCAGAGTAAAGTTAAACTGAAGTAAACCCTTTTAATGTAAACCCAGGAGTCCCGGATTCTCAGCTTTAACTCTTTATCTTGCTGCTACACACCCCTTCTTGCTTACACAGACCCCATAACTTTTAGAACTTGCATTAAACAAGAGTTCTTTTCTGATTGTACTACATATGTACAGTGGGTCACTTTTATCGTAGTGTCATATCTTGCATTTTTCCATTTTGAATTTGACTTGACATCTGCATTTCTGAAGTTCTCTTCAAATTCCAGATCTGTCCTGAAATGCATTTGATGTCCTTTTTGTCTTCAGGACATCTTCAAATGTAATAATCGTATTTTCTCTTCCATCATCTGGTCATTAATTAAAATATCAAGTAGAGGGAGATCTGAGACAGATCCCTCTGGCACTCCATTTAGCATCTCTTTCCATCTTAACAGTGAACTACTGGAAATATTCTCAGAAATGTTGTCCCATGCTGTAGAAGTTCTGCTAAACCAATATAAGCGTAGACTTTTTAATAAGAATGTCAGATGAGGCAGTGTTAAAATCAAAATATGTTGAAGACAAGTGCTTCATCTCTAACTCTCTAGAAGTTAGATTGGTTTAATGCAGTCTGGTTCTGATGAATTCCAGTAGGCTATTATTTATCTCCTTATTGTCTTCCAGATACTTACAGAGAATTTAGCTGATTATTTGTTCTAGATTTCTTCCAGGAAATGATGTTGACTGATCTTTTACTTATATATATATAAACACTGTGCTTGCCATTTATTCCTGTTTTCTGGTACCTTATTTGACCTCTATGAGTTGTCAAAGGCTAAATTCTCTTGTACTAAATAAACCAAGGAGTGCAAACTTGCACTGAGATGAAGTGGCACAGCACAATTAATGTACACATGGTTAAAGCTCCTCTCAGTGCTCAAAAAAAAAAAAAAAAAAAAAAAAAAAAAATCTGCATTGAAAATGCCTGTTATCCAGGTAATTCTTCATCTGTGTCCATCTGGTAAAATATTGATTAGGAAAGGGCAAAAATTATTCCAGAGAGCTTTTAGTAATAAGAATTTGGGGTGATTCTAGACAATGTGTCAGCCCATATCCAGTCTTTTTTCTAATTACAGCTATTATTTGACATAGCCTAAAATGGTCACTGGTCCCTCTGAGATGGCTTCAACCACTTTAGCTGTGATCATAACAACAATGATCAGTTCAGTGTTTTGGACACTGAAAGAGGATGCATAATCCATTTCATCCCCATAAGAACTGCAGTAGCTGTGTGACAAATGGATGAAGATGTTTTTTTTTTTTCAAAGATGTAAGAGATAGAAAAATGCCAGCATGTGCAAATTTAATTTAATTGAGGCATCTAACTTATTATCCTTTTCTCCGCACTCACTCCATAAAGAATGTATCCTTTCTGTTCACTGCACCTACTTTTTCTTTTCTTGTGTTGCTTACTTATTTGCCTTCATTTTCGAATGTCCTTGTTGTTGTGACTCTGTAATAGTCTCTGGTAGCCATTTTATCTCAGGCCTTCTTCTTAGTTATCATATTGTTACATTATGCAAGAGTCATTATTCCATCCTGACTTAAAGACAGAACTTCTAGCTGCTACATAATGCATGTACAGATTCAATGCATTTCTAATGCTGCGAATTTCTCTCCTTTCCCATTGTTCATATAACCAGAAATATTCTGTGGAAAAACTAAAAATAAATCTTCACCCAGCAGAGTATGGTTTGTAATGTCTCTTGATATGGGCATTATCTCAGATTTAGCTCAGCTCACTTCATATGGGAGACAGAGAGAGATTCAGCTCTAATTTAATATCTCTGAGATTGATCTGAGCTGTTTGCAGTTTCAGTCACACATAATAAGGTGAAGGTACAGTGTCTGGCTGTCTGGCTGAGCTTTTGTGCTGTGCTTATCATGGTAACGTATCTGAGCTGCCTTGAAAAAATGTATATTACGAAAAGCCAGCAAAAATTAATAATGACCTTCCAATATTATTAACTTAACCTGATTCTTTTGTACTTGACACCATTCATTTTCATTCCTTTAACGTTGTGCTTCCCCATTCTACAGTCCTAAAAATTGCCAGAGTAAGCTCTTCTCAAGGATTGAATGGAAGGCTCTGTCAGGTGTCTTTCTGACAAGTGGAGGCTGGAGTGTAGAGGAGGGCAGCACTTGTGTGTTTGCACCATGAGTTTTGGGGCTGGAAGGAAAAACACCAAAAAATGACCATCAATAGCAGTAGAGTACCTACAGCTGCAGTGCTAAATCTCCCTTATGAGTTCTTATCAAAGATCATAGGCCCTACTAAGGCATATGGGAAATAAAAATTAGGTGAGCATGGTGAGCAACATGGCTTCATCAAGGGCAAAGGGCAAGATATGCCTGACAATCTTGGTGGCCTTTTATGATGAAGTTACAGTGTCAGTGGATAAAGGAAGAGCAACTAATGTCATCTACCTGGACTTGTGCAAAGCATTTGACACTGTCCCGCATGATGTGCTGATTGCCAAATTGGAGAAAAAAATGATTTGATGGATGGACAACTTGCTAAATAAGGAGTTGGCTGGATGGTCACACTCAGAGAGTTGTGGTCAATGGCTCAGCATTCAACTGGAGTGACAATGACGTTCCTCAGGGATTGGTGTTGGGACCAGTGTTATTGAAAATGGACAGTGTATTTAACTAGTGTTAGACAAAATGGACAGTGGGATTGAATGCACTCTCAGGAAGTTTGCAGATGACATGATGATATCAAGCTGAGTGGTTCAGTTGAAATGCTAGAGGGAAGGGATGCTATCCAGAGGGACCTGGACAGGCTTGAGAGGTGGGCCCATACCAACCTCATGAAGGTCAACAAGGCTAAGTGCAAGATCCTGCACCTGGGTTGGGGCAATCCCAAGCACAGATATGGGCTGGGTAGAGAATGGCTTGAGAGTAGCCCTGAGGAGAAGGATTTGGGAGTGTCAATTGATGAAAGATGCAACGTGAGAAGGCAGTGTGTGCTTGCATCCCAGAAGGCCAACTGTATCCTAGGTTGCATCAAGGGAAGTGTGACCAGCAGGTCGAGGAAAATGATTCTGCCCCTCTCTCTACTCTGCTCTCAGTTTCCAGTTCCAAGGTCCCCAACACAAGGACATGGAGCTGTTAGAGCAAATCCAGAGGAAGGCCACAAAGCTGATCAGAGGGCTGGAGCATCTCACCACTGAGGGCAGGCTGAGTGAGCTTGGGCTGTTCAGCTGGGAAAAGAGAAGGCTCTGGGGGGACCTTACAGCAGCCTTCTGGTACCTGAAGGGGACCTACAGGAAAGCCGGGGAGGGACTTTTTTAAGGGCATGTAGCAACAGGGCAAGGGAAAATGGTTTTAAATTGGAAGAGGGTAGATTTAGACCATATGTTAGGAAGAAATTCTTTACTTGTGAGGGTGGTGAGACACTGGAACAGGTTGCCCAGAGAGGCTGTGGATGCTCCCTCCCAGGAGGTGTTCAAGGCCAGACTGGATGAGGCTTTGAGCAACCTGGTCTAAAGGAAGGTGTCCCTGCCTATAGCAGGGGGTTGGAACTAGGTGATCTTAAAGGTCCCTTCCAACCCAAATCGTTCCAACCGGGTCATCCCTCCCCTCGAAGCTGGGGCTGTCTGGGGAAAAGGAGACTGAGGGGAGACCTTATGGCTCTCTTCCAATATCTGAAAGGTGCTTACAGCGAGAGTGGGGTAGGTCTCTTCTCACTGGTGACAGGTGACAGGACGAGGGGAAATGGTCTCAGGTTGTGCCAGGATAAGTTTAGGTTGGATATCAGGAAACAGTTCCTTACAGAAAGGGTTGTTAAGCACTGGAATAGGCTCCCCAGGGAGGTGGTTGAGTCACCATCCCTGGTTGTGTTTAAAAACTGTTTGTATGTGGTGCTCAGGGACATGATTTAGCAGAGGGTTGTTAGGGTTGTATGGTTAGGTTATGGTTGGACTCGATGATCATTAAGGTCTTTTCCAACCTGAGTGACTCTGTGATTCTATCAGTCTATGATTTGTTGTACGATTCTGTGATCATTTTGAATGATGCAATCAAAAATCATAAGTAACTTCTGATACATTCAAATTGTGCAATTCAGCCTAATGCTTTGATTCCTGAATTAGCTCCGGAAGCAGTGCCATTAAACTGCCATGTCATTCTGCCCAAGATCCTTAGTCTTCCTGAGAAGCAGATCTAATTATCCTGGGCACAGCAGTAGCCTAGTGCAGCCACAGTACTTCTGGGATGGAGCTGGGGCACCTGCTGACATTGAGTTAGACTGGTCAGTCTGGGGATAGCTTCAAATTGTCTTCCCACTGCCTCAGAGCACACTGAAGGTGTATCCTAGAGCTGTCTGTCAAAGCCAAGTCACAGAGGAACAGAGTGGGAGGACTTGTAGGCATCAAGCTGTAAAACTTCATAGTTTCTCAGCTACGTGCTCACCTTCTAGGATAGGGAGAATGCCACGCAGAGGTCTTCCAGTGTCTTGTCCTCATCTTTCACCAAGCCAGTGCACTCTGCCTGTAGCTTCCTTGGCTCCATGGGGACCTTGCTTTTCTCAGGCCTTGCACTCTTCACTCTCTGTCAACAGCATGTCATATGCTGCAGGAGACTGTAAATAAACATTAATTAAACTTTTCAGTATACCGTGACTGTATCAACACCGCTCTTCTGGAGAGCTGCCTGCTCAACCAGACCAGCCCGGATACCCTGCTCTTGCTTGTAGAGTCAGCAGTACCAGTAATATCACCGAATGTACTGGTGCCTGCTTTTCAGCAGCATGATTTAGATCCATTCCACCTTTATTTCATCAGGGGTTTCACAGAAATCAAGACAATCAAAGATGACAAAAACCACTCTAGATTTAAAGCCCAAGAATCTAACCAATCCTGTGCAAGTTCACAATCCAAAACTCAGTATTTTATACCCTCCTTGTATTCCATTCAGACACATTTGAAATATAGAATCATCTGAAGACAGCTTCACAATGTTTCCAGGACAAGGACTGTTTGCTCATCTCTGCACAATGTTTGGCACAAAAGGACTCTGACTCTGAGACCTTGGGGTGCACTGGAGTGCAAGAGAGCAATGGCACCTAAGGGATGGACTGGTTGAAGCCAGGAGCATTTCTATGGTTCTATGTTCAACAACAAAATCAGTAAACTGTGCTGAACTCAGTGGAAACTCCTCTTGGGGAATCTTGACTCATCTATGTGAAGACAGTGCTCTCAATCAAGCCCTGACACATTCATGGTTAGACAGACATCATTCCAATAGTGGTCTGCTGCTGTGTTTTCCATTCCATAACATAAACTGTGCAATTTACCATTTCTTTTCTCCTTTCCAGGTTTTGTAATCTAGAAGAACAATAAGCACATATATTGCTTTTATGAGGGAAAGTTCTGAGAACCTGTCAGCTTGCCTGATCCCCTCATTTGTTTGTGTTCGGGAACAGACGGGGAATTTTGCTTCAGCAAAAGAGTGAACAGAATTCTGTCTCTCTGAAATCAATTGCAGAGCTGTGCAGGACAGAGCCAGAGTGTGGTGAGGTCTTCAGCAGGGACAGGGGATAATAAATCACCTCATTATTTCTTGTTTCTCATTGCAACCAGCATCAGGAGGAGCGTGTCTAATCTCCTTACTGTGTGGTAGTGCTTCTGTGTGGGTGTGGGAAGGGTAAACAATGCTCAGTCCCTATTCTGTCAGATTTGTTCTTGCTGTGTAACATCTCCCACTTGGAGCAGACTCTGACGCCTTCATGACACTGGGGAGTGTGGAATCTAGATGGATTTCGGGGGAGAGAACAGACATTGAGCCTTGGGAGAAGAGGCAGATGGATAGAGAGAAGGTGGGAGATGGCAAATGTGATTTTGGGGCTTGTCACTCTATGTGTGACAGCAGACCCTGGGGCTGCCTAACTAATCAGAGGGTCGTTTTGCATTTCTGCTAAGGCCCTGTCTGTTGTGGTCTCTAATAACACTTCATCTCTTCTTTCCCCAAAATGCCACTCCAGGTTCTGCTACTGGATTTCAGCGAAGTGTATGATTTTTTTGCCTCTCCTTCCTTAGCTCTCCCAGCCAAGCTCTTTTAGCTTTCTCCAGTTTTTACTGCCCCTTTATTTCAGCATGGTTCCTTCACTTGGTGTATAGAAACAAGAGTAAGTTCAAGAATCTTCCCTTAGTTCTTTTACATCCATACTGACAGGTGCATTAAACAGCACTATTCAGTGGATTTAGGCTTATGTGATGGGTCCCCAGGAGTAGCCCCCCTACAACTCCACTGATTCCAGTGGGATTATGCATAGATTAGCATCCTACCTGCTCCAAGGAGGTCTGGGAGAATCCAAATGCTCACATTAACTATTGTTGTCAGAAGCTTCCTGGGAAAGGACTTTGGTTTCTTTGTTTGAATAGATGGATGTTTGTTTTCAACATAAGGCTGAATTAGGAGTTTCCTTTTCACACTGGTGAACTATCCCTTGAGTAGCCCCAATGGAACTGCTTACATCAACAACTTAGTTCTGCTGTAAGAAAGAAGTTCTTCATTTTCCTCTTCTTTTTAGGACCAGTGAATCTGTCTGTGTTACACATTCAGGACAGAACTGGGACTAGGTTGACCTGGCTGTCTCCAAAGGAGAGACTGTTCATTGCTACTTTCAATTCTTGGCAGCATCACCACCTACATCTTCATATGAATGCCTATGAAGCAGGAAGCGGAAGTTTGAGAAGGTGAGGTGCTATTTTGAATTTTTCCCTCTATAGCTGAGCTATCTCAGGGATGTCAATTCACAGTTCAAGTTGCAGGAGGATTTTCTTTACCTCCAAAGCTAGGAAATCAACCACTTGTATGTTGGAGGAGCATCCACCAGTTAGGAAGCGTTGGTGGAACTGCTATATTTTTCTCCCTTGGGATTTACTTGCTGTTGCCTGGTAAAAGCTTATCTGCACTGATGTCCAAAATAAAGACCTGATCAGGCTTTAAATCCAGCATGTTTAACCTGCAACCCATGGACTGCATGTGGCTCAGCTCAGTTTGCACTATGGCCCATATCGCCTGCTCCACGCCATCATGGTGGCAGCTCTGACCCCTGGGGCACGGGGTGGGCACAGGGGAGTGCTGACAAATAATATCACAGCATGCTTAATTTGCAAGGAAATTGTGTCAGTTTTCAAAGATTACAATTTGGAGAAACTTAATATGCAGAAACATCCTGCCAAATAGATACATATCAAGGAATGCTTTGTAAGACACAATAGGAGAACCGAAAAAAGTCCATCACCTCGTGGTGCCCTGGTGATGGTTGGTAAAAAAAGAGGGAGTTATAAAATTAGTAGAATATGATGCAGTTACCACAGGTAATTCCTGTTTGATGAAATATCACTGCATCAGACATCAAGAAAATTCATGTGCAAAAACTTTAAAAATCGATAATATCATACAAATCATCATCAAAAAAAAAATTGTGGATTTCTAGAAGTCAAGAGACTGAATCGTCAATGTTAGGAATTCCTTACATGTATGGATGCTGATTATGGGGTCATCATTTACTTTTCTGAAGGAAGGTGGCTAAGTCAGGGCAAAATGCTAAAAACGCTTCATGATTTGCAAAATGAAATCAAGTCCTTTATGGAATCAAAAGGAAAAATCTGTGCCAGAATGTGAAGATTAAAAATGGCTCACAGATTTTGCATTTTTTGGTGGATTTGACAGCTCATTTAAATGAGTTAAACATGAGTCTTCAGGGTGAAAATCACCTTACATGTGCTATGTTTCAGGTAGTAACAGTGTTTGAAACAAAACTTAGATTATGGCAAGCTCAAGTGTGGCAAATAATTTTATACATTTTGTTGCATTGGTTGAACACAGTCCTGTGAATAGTGAAAAATATGCAGCCATGCTTTACATTTTGATACAGGGATTTGAGAATAGGTTTCAAGATTTCAAAAAAAAAAAAAAATCATCACTTTTTTGTATATTTGCGACTCCATTTCCACTTGACATAAACACATTACCTGCAAAATTTCACATGGAATGCACAGAGTTGCAATCAGATGTTCAACTCAAAGGAAAAATAGGTCGTGTCTCTTCATCAGCCCTTCATAAAGTTATGTCTTAACAGAGAAAAATATTTCTCTTCACAGCCACACCTTATTCACGTCATCATTTTTTGGCAGTACGTACATTTTGTGAACAAGCATTGTCAAGGCTGAAGCACAGGAAGAGTAATATTTCATCAAAAATCTCAGATGAACACCTTAAGAACGCACAGGGAATGGCAACCACTGCCATCAAACCACCCTGATGCATTTGTTTCACAAAAACAAGGTCAATCATCCCACTAGTTATATGTTATTGTTGCTCTCTGTTTTGGTTTGGTTTGTGGGGTTTTTTTTTTACATTTTAATAAAACATATAAAAAATAAGTTTTATTACTTATGTACATTAAATGTATTATATATTTTATATGCAGCCATAGGCAATATCTGTTCTCCCAGTGCGGCCCAGGCAAATCAGAAGGTTGGACAACCATGATTTAGATGAATCAATCCAAGTGCCAGTAGCAGATTAGCTGTGATATTTTAGATTTCCTTAGAGCCATCTCTCTACTTTACCCTTCTTTTTTAATAACTCTGGTAATGATAAGAAGGGAAGAAAGCTTTCTCAGATTCAGTCACTCAAGGAACAGCTGTTACCACCAATAAGCTTAACAAAATTGCAGCAACCAAAACCTGTGAGTCACCTGCTTCATCCCTTTTAACTCAGAATTATTTTCACGAATGAATTCATTAGCTCTTTCACAGTGCAGCGAACATCCTCCTGTAAAAGCGAGCAGCTGGGATAAGAGAGGATATAATTCTTTTAATGCTAAAAGCAGGAGAGGTCTACAAGGCAGGGACCAGGTTTCCTTTAATGCTTGAGAGCTGTTTTACACAATATAAGTGTTACTGGAAATACCTTCATAGCGTGATGATCTGTATATCAAAATTAAGAGTTGCTAATAAAAACTACAAACCATTTCCTAAGACAGTGTTTTAGAATGCAGACTGATCTGGCCCTTTTTCCTTTTAGAAGCATAATCATAATCCATATACAAACCATCTACCATGGCACCTGAGCTAGGCGGGGATGATACCTGTTAATCATAGAATCATAGAATCACCGAGGTTGGGAAAGACCCACAGGATCACCCAGTCCAACCATCCACCCATCACCAATAGTTCTCACTAAACCATGTCCTTCAACACAACGTCCAAACGTTCCTTGAACACCTCCAGGTAAGACATCCATTATTGTCAGAAGATAAATGCATGACTCAGGGACAGTAGGTGGGACTGCTAGACCCTCTGCAACCAGCAGAGGTATGAATTTAGCAAGTGCCCAAAGTTACTATCCATCATAGACAGTCTAAATGTAGGCGTTAATCCACTGAGTACATAATTAATCAATCTCCAACAACTGGTCACTAAGTCAAGTTCAGTCACTCTTACCTTGAAGACCTAGATGGCATTCGGCACTTGAGCCCTTCATGATTTTCATTACAACTTGGCCATAAACAGTAGCTGCTGACTCTGAAATTGTTGGCTGTGGGCAGGTAAGATGGTGAGCAAACATGCAATCCATCAGACATGGTAGGAGCTGTTAATGCCTTCTGTAGTACACACTGTGCATGTTACATAAGCTCTGCATCAAGCCTTTGTTGTACTACCTAAAGTGGAGAGCAGAGATCATCCTGGACCCCACAACACCATTTTGACTTTTAAAGTGATGCCCAGATCAAACAGACACAGCTGAATCTCTATACAGCCTACACTATAGATTTGATGTGAAGATTTCAAAACTACCTCCTCTCATTTTTGCTAAATTCACAAAGCTGCTCGTACAGTTTGTGCTATATTAATGTTACAATGCAGCAAGTTGAACAATAATTGCTTTAATATATGAAGCATTTGTCACTACTTTTTATTCTGCTTCATTTTCTTATTCTTTTAAGATGTTCCTTTTATTATCAGATCTTCTGCTAGCTTTGATAACTTCAAGGAGGCCAAGTTTATAGGTTCTTCATCTTAAATCATCCATTTGCTCATTTTTCTGAGTGCTGACTAAAGACTTCCCTTTACATTTACTCAAATTGTTATGGGTTTTTAAAATGTCCTTTTTAAAAAAAGAAGTTTTCTCTAAAATAAAATGAAATTATTGCCTGCTGCTTCTGCTGGATTGAAACAGTTGTTTCACTGAAACATATTATCCAGTTTAATTGCTTTATTTCAATGCACATTACTGGTTCTCGTATGAATATGAGAATATGAATCTCATGGATCTGGTTTACTAATGTAATCTTTGTGTCAGAGAGGTGTAAGCCACTGTGACTGAGGATGGTTAAAGGTCTCATGGATCTGCTCATCCTTACCTTTGTCATCAGATCTTATGGATTTACTGAATTATTTTGGAAACAAACAGCATGAATTCATATGGTGTATTTGTACAGTGTTCATCTGTGCTACGGAGAGCAGAAAGGTTGTTTATTTTTGGTCTCTAGCCCAGGTGCTATTTTTGAGTTTCTTTATACAGCAGCATCCTCTCTGATGATGTTTGCACCTCATCCTTACAGCCTTGGAGCTGTGCTGACAGTTTACACTCATGACCAAGGGACCAGTAAGAGAATTAAAAGGATAGCCCTAAGTGTCTTGGGAGCTTCCCTTTTACAGAGCTAGGAAGCTCTGTACCCTCACACCTCACCAGATGCACGACTTTCCCTGCTATATGATTGGCATTTCAGTAGGGACAGAGCCATGTCCACACTCTGCAGCACCATGTCCTACAAGATTTGGCTGACAGAAGCATTCTTGGACCACACTATCACAGACAAATACATGCACTAATACACTGTGACCATTTAACTGAAATCTATAGCATGATGCCACTCAATTACTATATTAATTAGTTCCATATACCAAATAGCTATAGCTATGTTTAACTGGGCTCCACTGAACAACATGTATTGAAATAGTAAAATTTTATTATAGAAATGTTATGCCATGCTTGACAAAATTTCAACATGAGATTCCATTAATGCTTCTTGTTTATATTCATTTTTATGTATATCCACTGTAGTCAACAAGAGAAAAAGTTGTCAAAATTAATCCATTCTGTGCCACACATTAGATTTTGGGGGGTAGAAAATAATCTGTGACAAAGGAAAATAATGTTTTTTTTTTAATACTATCTACTTACAAGTTTCTAATAGCTAAGACTGTACTCTCCCAAAGACCTGGCACTGGAGGATATCTGGATGGAGGCTGGTGTTGGGTTGCTGCCTTCTGCAGAATGCAGTTCTGCTCCACATGATATTTATTATTCCCACAGTATTTCTGTCCCTAGACAAAGCATTTCTTCCTCTCTTTAATCATCTCCTCGGGGACCAAGAATTATACATGAAGTATATCTGGGATTATTATTTCATGAGGTCACATAGTAGCAGAAAAACTCTTCTGTGTCTTCAGAAGGGCCTTGGAGACTGTGTATACAGACTGGCAGAATGCTGCCTGTTGAACTGAATTTCACTGAGAAATAATTTCATTAAGGAAATTTCAAAAAGTATTTTGACACCCAAATCTATTTGTGAAGCAGTAAAAGGATTAAACTACAAAATATAATCTGGTCATATCCAGATGTCTCCTCCTACACACAGCTGGTTTCTACTCTAGTTGTAACTCAGTACAGTATTACCTTTTCCCTTCCTAGTGTGAAACTCTGAATAAACTCATTCCATGCTATATTATAAAAAACTCCTCTGCTGTGTCACTGATGACAGAGGATGAGTACTGCTATTCAGTTGCCATGCCTGCCAAGAGATGACTAGACTGCAGTGGTAAAGGGATTTTATTTACATCCACTCATACAGAATATAATGAGGTACCCTGCTCTCATAGAATATCCTTTGTAGCCCTCCTTTGGACACTCTCTAATAGTTTTGTGCCCTTCTGTTGTGGCACCCAAACCTGCACCCAGTGCTGAAGGTGAAGCCAAACAGCACAGAGCAGAGGGGACAACTCCTCCCCTCACCCCATGGCAGTACTGGCCCTGCTGCACCCCAGGGCATGGTTGGATCTTCTGGCTGCCAGGGCACGCTGCTGACTCACATTCAACCTGCTCTCAACATAATCATAACATATATATTTGCAGAAGATGAATGTACTTAGAGGTAATTTTGTTTGCTTATTTATGAGGGAGAGGGAGAAGGATTTTACTCATTTCTGCATGGGAATTTGGCCCTGAATTAGGAGTGACCCGAGGCCTTCCAGGACACAAATCCCACTGGCGTACCACCCAAACCAGTTGGGAGAGATCTCTGTCTCCGGTCACAACGCGTATTTGGCTCCTTTCTCATGTGCCTCTTCCTGCCAGACTTTGTGGAAAGGGACTATTGAGGCTTGCAGGGACACGACTGCTGTAAACCATGAACCTAATGGAGTTTTTGAGGAGGACAGAAGGTGTGTTGCCAAAGGACAAGGAGGTGAAAGAAGACTTTCTGCTGCTATGATTTATTAGATGGATGGGTTAATGTGGATGCTGCACACTGTGAGGTGGTCACTGTATATTTTAATTAATAGTTAGGCCACCTAACTCGTTGTGGATGGGTGTTTTTTTAGGTTTGAGTAAATGAATAAATACAGCTTTGAGGCTGGAGCCCAACTCCCCATTTTCAAGCACAGTTCAGGGCTGGCAGGGAAAGCTTCCATTTCTGATTAGTGATAAATCTAATTGTGAAGGAATGGCTGACTTTCAGAGCTGGGATTGTGTTACAAGCCATCTGAGGGTAGGACTCAGGCTAAATGAGCCTGATATAATGATTTATTTACAACAACTCTGATACTTTTTGTAATCCATTATAATTGTACAGAGATTTCATTATCCCTTCACAAGTCTGAGATCCTTTCAAGGGCTGGGGAGATGCAGAGCAAGACCACAGAGAGGGGAGCCTTCAGAAGGTCCCATTCTGCAAGGAGCTGAACAGCCTGCACCCCTCACCAAGCAATATTCAGCTCTTCACACAATTTCCCTCTGTGAGTTATTCAAGTCAGTAGAATTAAATTAAATTAATTTTATTTAGGACCTAATAAAGAAAGGTAGTTAATTTCTGTTGGATAATTAGAATAAATCACTAATTGAATCAAAGTCAGCGTAAGTAAATATTTTTATTAGGTTGTTAGCACAGTGTCTGGAGGTACTCCTGTACGTGCTCCCAGCTATCTTGGTTTTGGGGGAAGAGCAATTACAAAATTAATTAAAATTGTTAAGAACTTATTTTTCTCCTTTGGGAAGTGTTTATTTTTCATTTTAAAAAGCTGGGCCTCATTTTCAACCCAGACTTATGCATTCCTTGAGAGAAAATCACATCCACAAGCTTTGTCATGTCAAGCCCCAAATGGCTCATTTTCTCTGTATCGTAGCAGTATATCATGTGCTGCTCTTCCACATAAGCTAAGATGTATGGTGGGAATGCACCTCACCAGTCAAAGATTTTCCTGGGAAAACTGAGTTGCTGGGTTTTTTTAGTTGAAACTCCATTTTTCTCTGAAAGCAATGCAGATGGAAATTTTTGACTAACTGTAGTTGTGCGAGTTCATTTTGAAGAAAAGATGCCATGAGAAAAGGTGCCAGTTAGTGCCACCAGCCCTTAGATATGTCCTCATAGTACAACAACAGTAAAGCCATCAGCAGTATTGGCTTTGTGACACTTGACTCCAACACATTTCTGCCAGAAACATGTATACCTCATCCTGTTTCATTTGTCTGTTGAGGGTACTTGCTAACTGAGAGACAAGGTTTGAAGTCTCACCTAAGTATTGGATTCTTTTGCTTCATAATCATCCCAATGCCCCATCCCTGGAGACATTCAAGGCCAGGCTGGATGTGGTTCTGGGCAGCCTGATCTGGTGGTTGGCAACCTTTCACATAGCAGAGGAGTTGAAGCTAGATGGCCATTGTGGTCCTTTTCAACTCAGGCCATTCTTGATTCTATAGGCTGCTGTACTGTTCAAGGTGTCCAGGCACAGGGTAAGATCACTGAGGCTTCAGAAGCAGGATGAAGATTCTTAATTGTTCTATGTTTTTTTGTTTTGTTTTCAGATGAAAATCCTTTTCTTTTTTTTTTTTT
>PPHD01003153.1:1996-31778 GCA_002909625.1 Bambusicola thoracicus
TTTTGAAAAAATAACAATTAAAAATTAAAAAATAAGAAGAAACCTGGCTATGCAGAGTGAGGTTTGTTTGGTCGCAAGGAGGGAATGTTAGTCATTTTTTCTGGAAATAACTCTTCTATTAGTGATTAGTAAGCCATATTGTGGAGGATGCTTAATGCAGTGGAAATTGAAGGAGGGCATGTGTTGCTGGTAATAGCAGAGAGATGACCATCTTGACCCTTTGAGAAATGTTGATGGGTTTTACAGACTTGTATAGAATTAGGAAGGAAAACTGCAGTAAAGTGGGTAGGAGTACAGAAAAGAAGTAGAAGTAGTCTATTTACTGAGAAAAACAATGGATTTGATTTGGGCTGTCTAAAAGCAGCATTCACCGTTTGGATCTGGTTAAGCTTTTTTTTTTTTTTTTTTTGTGAAAACTACAAAATGCAAAGTAGTTAGCTCTGTGAGGAAAACAATAAGTGAAGGATTTACTAGACAATTTAGTCCTCCAGTTATTGATTAGAGAAGCTGCATGTTGAGGACAGGAAGCAATAGTGTTGTATTTCAACAACACTTTCGAAGTCTTTATCAGAATGAGACATGTTACTAAATTTTTTGCATGCAATAAATTACACTTAATAGTTTTAAAATCCATGGGGAAAGGTGCCATTTTAAACTTGGTTTTGGGTAATGCATAACACCTACATAGTTCAGGATGTTTTAGTGGAGTCCTCTCAGTACTAGCAACATAATTACAGCTGTGTTTAGCACTGTACTTAGAGAGACCAGGCAAAATAAACTGCATGAATGATCAATTTTAAGAAACAGAACTCGGTGACAATGAAGACTGGTTGTCAAAAATACATAAACAAAAAGCAGGAAAACTACAACCATCCTAGAAGTGGTATTTAAAAAAAAAAAATGTATATATGTTCATTAAAACAATATTAAATATGTGACACCAGCCACTAAAACAGTGATCCAGAAAGTCTCTTTCTATGGCTTCAATCATAGGAAAAGATTAGAGCTTCAGGAAAAAAGAAAAGAAAAAAAAAGATGGCATTGGAGGAAATGTTCTTTAGTAGACCTGCAGCTGGCTGAAGACTGGAAAGTCTACTAGAGTATAGTGATCACTGTTTTTGGAGTGGCACAGTCAGTAGTTAATATCCCTCAGGATTTTGTGCTGGGCACAGTTCTAGATCAACATGTTCATTTGTGACATGAAGAAGGTATTGAGCAGCAGCATCACTAACAAATAACACAGTGGTTTAGAAAATCCCTATTCCTTGGGAAAGGGATAGCCCAAGTTTGTGGGCAATGCTAAGCTCCTTTGAATAGTCAAGTGTTGTGGCAAGGGAATGGGATACCAAAAGAACTCATAAAACAAGATTGAGTAGGCGCATTAGTAGTAGAATACAAAGTAAAGCATTTAGCTAGAAGTAGTGTAAACCTTCTGTACGCATTATTGAGCTGAGTCAGCTCAGTAAAGTCTTACAATTCTTTGAATTCATTGGCTCATCATAGGTATTGCTCAAAAAAGCCAGAAATATATCATCATAATATCTGGAAGGATATTGAGAACAAGACAGAGATGTCATTTTGTCACTACACCGAACTTCAGTGTGCTTGCATCTTGAATACTGAGTAGAGCTTTAGCGTGTGCTCCTCAAGATGGATGCAGCGTACGTGAGGTGATGCAGAAAAGGGAATTTAATGCAGCAGAGGGACAGAGCAGCTTCCTTGAAAGGAAAGACTGGAATGCTTCAGTTTGAAGAGAGGAAGACTGATGTTATGGAGAAGGCAGTGTCATAGGATTCAAAAGGAGATTACATCCATTTATGGGAAGTGCAGATACTAGTAGGACTGGGCCAGATATAATAGCTTCTGATATTCCTAGCTATTATGGATGCTGGTGGAGTGTGAGGGGAAGGCACTTCAGGAAGCAATGGGCTCATGTACTCTAAAGCACAAATGTTGCTGTGCTCTGCTGTGATCCAGTATGGTATTTCTTACATTCCTCTGTGTTTCCATTGCTTAATGAAGACCTTCACTCAGAATTTTAAATTGAATTAGGGGGTAGCAAGAGGCCAACTGAGTTTGTCCAAAAAAGTGGTTTGTCGTAATTGTAGTGCATTGCTATTACTTAGTGCCAGAAAGGAAGGGTTAACTGGGCATTTAATTTACTTATATCGTATACATATTCACTTCTTTCAGTTTCTTGGTATACAGAGTTATCCAAATCAAACTGGTGTCGTTTTGTGGCTCGAGTAACCACATTTAAACTGATGCACAGTGACCGACCAAACGCACCAATTACCTTCCCCTCTTGCCAAGTAAAACACAGCAGCTTAAACCATGATTTAGCCTGACAAATGATTTGTTGTTTAAGCCTTATACCTCTTGATTCACAGACTGACACACATTCAGTTACTGCAATTTGGGTGATGAATGTTAGCCCATTAGGCTTCAGTACTGAATTTTTTTTCCAGCTGAAATCTTTACCCTTCTGAACACTCTTTTGTGTTTTCTCCCCTTTTTATTAGTCTTTTTCTTCACAGTAATCAGCACGCTTCTAGCCTTGCTTAGGAAAGGACTGTGTTGTGTTTAAAGATTAGAAGTGAATATAACTTGCTTGAACACAGAACTGCAGATTTGACTGAACAAATGTTGTTTAGATCACTTGGTGTTTTGGTAACTGGTGTAATGTCAAAGCCACTAATGCAATGAAATACACATGCAGTCTTGGCTGTGGAAGCAACAACTGCCAGAGAGGGATCAATGACTGCATAGTTTTTAAAGGGAGTCCTTGTCAACACAAGTGCAACAGAGCACCATCTCCTCTCTATCCGTGACTAGAAGAAAGGAATCAGAAACCACTTTGAACCAGATGGTGATTCCTTCTAAAAGAAGTAGAGGTCTGAGGTTAGTATTTCCAATTCGGCACAGTTTACTTCTTTGCAAAGTACACGTTTGGTGCATCTTGATGTACTTTATCTTGTACACAGAAAATAGCAAGTCTTACAGGCTTGGGGAAATTTATATTAAAAAAATGACAGAGCTTTTGTCTTGATGTCAAATAGCTTTATGAAACATCGACATCCAAAATAGTCTAATGACTCTTAGCCAGGAAATGACTAAATATAAGATGTGACAACAAAGGAATTGCCGTTAATAATGCTAATTTTTACGTGTTAACAAACTCTTCTTACTGCCTTCCATCTGGAGCAAGCATGATGATTTGAACATTTTTGAGGCAGTTAGCATGCTCTTAAACATCCAAACCTGCCAATATTGAGAGGAGGGAATAGAGCATGTAAGCAAAAGAGCAGAATATAGGCCACCTTGTTCTTTTGATGATTATGTCATATATAGCTAATTAGCAACAGAACAAAAGGGCTAAAAGTAAATTAAAAAACAGTATACATCAGCAATGCCTGCCTGTTTCACTAACCTTGAAATGAATATTGGAAAAGCTGAATAGTTGTACATCAAGGTTATTTCATGGCACGTTTCTTGTCTCACCCTGTAAAAAGTCTTCCTCATATCAGGAAGAGGGGAACATACCTCTGTCTAATGGGATTCAGAAACAGTTAAAATTCATGTGTTGTGATGTTTTCTCCAGAATGAATGTCAAATGAAGGGTTTGTTATACAGGATTACACTAGGTCATCTTTTTCTCTCATCTTTTCATCACAGAATCATAGAATGGCCTGGGTTGAAAAGGGCCTCAAAGATCATCTAGTTTCAACTCCCCTGCCATGGGCAGGATCAGCAACAAGGGTGGTTTTAAAACCTTTAAAACCCACGTTGCAGAAAGTGGAGGCCCAAGGCCTGATCATTCACTTTCACCTTCAGATGAGCATTCGTTTTGGTAGGACTGCAGAACTGCTGATTCTGAAAAGTCATGGTTGTCAGGTGAAATCCTTCATGACTGGAAGAAGGGAAACATCACTCCCATTCTCAAGAAAAGGAGAAAGGGAAACTAGCTGGGAAACCAAAGGCTGTTGAGGACCATGGGGAAGTACAGGCACATGTCTAAGCCTAGGAAGACCATGGAGATGGTCTTTCATGATTTGGAAGATAAGTTAAAGCACTTACAAAGCAAGAAGGTGATCTGTGACAGCCAACACAGCTTCACCAAGGGCAGATAGAGCTTGACCAGTCTGGTGGTATTCTATGACAACGTTGGTGGACAAGCAAAGGGCAACAGAAGTCATCTACCTGTATTTCTGCAAAACCCCACACCACATCATTATATCTAAATTGGAGAGATGTGGATTTGAAGACTGAGCTGTTTGGTGGATAAAGAACTGGCGGAGTGGTTGCAGCCAGTGGGTTGTGATCAACAGCTCTATGTATAGTTGGAGGTGAGTGATGAGTGGTGTTCCCCAAGGTTCCGTCTTGCTATCAGCACTCTGGAGTACACCCTCAGCAGGTTTGCTGATGACACCAAGATGAATGGTACAGTTGATGCAGTAGAAGGAAGGGATGCCATCCAGAGGGACCTCAACAGGCTTGAAAAGTGGGCCAACGTGAACCTAATGCTATTCAACAAGGCCAAGTACAAGATGTTGCTCTTGGGCCAGGGCAATCCCAGATATGTGTACAGTCTGAGAACAGAACATATGGAGAGCAGCCCTGTAGAGAAGGACTTGGGGGTCCTAGTGGAACAAAAGGTTGACATCAGCCAGCAGTGTGTACTTGCATCCTGGAAGGCCAACTATATCCTGGACTGCATGAAAAGAGGGACGACCAGTGGGGAAAGAGATGATTTTCCCCCTGTTCTCTGCCCTTGTGAGGCCTTGCCTACAGTACACTGCATCTGTACACTGGAGCCTCCAGAATGAGAAAGACATGGAGGTGTTGGAGTGTATCCAGAGAGGGCCACAGAGATGATCAAAGAACTGGAGCACTTCTGTGAAGAAAGGCTGTTGGAGATGGGTTTGTTAGGCTTGGAGAAGAGAAGGCTCTGGGGAGGCCTCATCGTGGCCTTCCAGTATTTGAGGGTTTTTTTTATTTGTTTGTTTGTTTTAACTGGGTCTGATAGTGACAGGAGAAATGGAATAGCTTTAAACTAAAAGAGGGGAGATTTTGGTTAGGTATTAGGAAGATATTCTTTACTCAGAGAGCAGTGAGGCACTGGCACAGGCTTCCCAGAGAAATTATGGATGCTCCATCCCTGCAGGTGTTTGAGCCCATGTTGAATGTGGCCCTGGGCAGCCTGATCTACTGAGCGGCAACCCTTTCCATGACAGGAAGGTTGGACCTACATGTTATACTTGCTTATCTGATATTATGATTTCAGACATGCTGAAGTATAACAGAGTTCAGGCAGAGACATGGACGTCTGAGTTTAAACGGGGTTTCTGGGCCCATTGTTGGAGGGCACTACTGTGATTGGCCAGGACAAGTAAGGGAAACAAGTACAGGCAGGACTGTGGTGCAGAAGAAATGTAGTTTGGGTGACTTTTGACTTTTACAGTGAATTTGAACTGGAAATGAGAATGACAAAGACTTTGATTAGTTGAAGATGTGAGGAAGCTGTGGCACAGTGACTAACATGCAGTTAGTTTTTGTGCAAGTTCAGTTCTGTTACTATTGTTAAAGCTGTTTATTTCTTTATTATAATGTGAGTTGTCAGGATCAAGAGCCTTGCTCTGCTACGCAACCTGTGCTGCATCCAAAACTTTCAGTTAGTTTATCAGTGTTGGCCTTACTATAAAATAAATAAATAAATAAATCCACACAAATAAATAATTTTGTGATCTCAAATATTATCTGTATTGATTTTGAGAAAGCAGACATAAAAATGCAGAAGTTTAAAATCTGTTCTGACTTCTGCTTTCAGGTTCCTGAGCACACAGAACTTGCCTGGATTCTTGGGTGCTTAACTAATGTGCCACGGTTACTGCGTTTGCCGCAGTGGAAGGTATGAGCACTTTAGTAAGTAAAAATAAAGTATATGGGAATTCAGTACAATTGTTGTCCTTGAAATACTTGCTGAGTATAAACTGTCTCTTTGTTATCCTTGGTTTAGGGTTAAGAATTCTCTAGTCCAACGGTAAAAAGAAGAAAATAAATACATCTTTTTGGGCAGAAACTTGCAGTAGCTGTACCAAAACGGGAAGAATTGTATAATTCATTTTATTAAACTGATTTTCTTAACATGTTTGGAGTTATTTTGATACTTGTTTAACAATGCATAAGACTACAAGATATTGTATCGGAAACTTTGTGCCATGCTGGTTGAGGAGTTCCATGAAGGGAAGTGGATGTTCTGTAAATCTTATGGAATAGGCTGAAAAAGAAACATCCCAAGAAATGTATGTTGGGGGAGGAGTATAGAATTAAAATACTAAAATTGTTCTCAATTATAAAGTTAATGAACCTTGATTGTTTGCTTTTATTGTTTGTTTCATGCTCATCTTAATCTTGGTACTGTATCAGCATTACTGCATTGACTGCATAGGTACATTTAATTTCCTTGGATTTTATTTGGCATTTAGTAAGCAGAAAAAAGGCAGGAGAGAGAAGTATCAAAAAAGGGGAAAAAATCCTTAAGAGCAGTTTGGCTTGCAGAGTTCAGAGCAGTCTTAAATACCTCCAGATGTTTTCTTTTTTCCTGTTTTTCTTCTTAATTAAATAAAAACAGTAAAACTTAAATACTGCAACCAGTGTTAATGCACGGCATAAATTAAAGCCAACCTTTTCAAACCCGAGGTTCTAAAGTTAAGCTCTTAAATCCTACTTCGACTGGATTGACTTTCCAAACCTGTAGGTAAGTGTTACAGGTGCTAGGCTTTGCACAGTAGGTTCCCTGAGCCTAGGCACTTGGGATATAGAAAGATCTGTATGATCTTTATGATAGGTGAGAAAAATTGAAAGGTATTTGTATAGTCTTATAGAACTAATAGAGATGTTAAGGGTTTTAGTGTAGTTAAGTATTGTTAAAAAGTAGTTATATTGTTGCTAGAACAGACTAAATTATCTATAGCTAGAATATCTTGATTTAAGTGATCCATACCCTGTGGTGGTAAAGGACTTCAGGGCAGTGAATGGACTGGTGGGAGAGAATGCTGCCTCTGCAGTTCTGGATTCTCCTCTTGGCTGTCACTGACTGTTCTGGTGACTGTGATCACTATGTCTTGATCTCTTGTCAGTGAAATACAAGTGCTTTTCTATATCTTGATGATAAATTATTTCAGAAACCTACTGCCAAAAAAACTGTTTTAGAGGTAGGGATTCTCATTATAATAATACAGCTTTAAAAAATACTATTTTAAAAGTAGGTTTTATCATTATAATAACCCAGCCTGACTATTTTGTATTTGTAATCATTCTGGTTAGTAAGATTACAAAGAGAAAGAAAACATAAACTTATGTTTTCTCACTGCTACTGTATTAGAACAGTGTAGGAAAATACACAAATATAGAATATAAAACAAAAAGTATATATTCACAAGAAGCAGATTCTACATAGCACGCTTTTCTCTAGAGTTACATGATGAATGAACACAGTAGCTGAATCTACACTCAAATTAGTTAGAGCTCTAATTAACTAAAATCATGGACTTTGACACTGTTAGCCAAAAGTGTGATTTCTCCCTCTTTTTCTCTTCCAAACAGATGAAATGTGCCGGCCAAAATAATGATGGAAATGTCGGTTTGTTGACTTACCCTGTTCTTCAAGCAGCAGATATTTTGCTGTACAAGTAAGAGGCAGAATGTGAGCCCATGGGCAATGTCTATTCAGCTGCCTTAAAGCGAATATTCATCAGGTCAACGTGCTAACTTACTAAGTGGGGGAGCTGGGTGTGAATAGATCAGAAAACTGGAAATGAATGACAGCTTTTTACCTTTCCCGTGGCTGGTTGAAATCTAGCCTGGGTTAAAAGCAGCTCACGTGGCTGTAAACAGAAAAAGCAGGTCACCTCAGAGCAATTCTCTGGGAATTACAGCACATTGATTTTAATGATATGTATTGCATACACACACACATTTGTATGTAAGTTTTTTTAAAAATTAAGTATACTTTATTTCATGCAGTATACTGTAGAAATACTTGAGCTGACTGCATACACCCCAGCTGATGGAGCTTATAGTGTACCCTGTTGTATTTCATGATACATTTTAAACGTCTCGATAAGTTTCAGAGGCAGTGTACTGTGTATTAGGTATTTTTATATTCCAAGTGTATGTACTTTGAGGAATTTTCTCAAGTGAAGTTGTGAGTGCTTGCTGGGACACCAAAGTAACACACAGCTATGAGGACAGAGTGAGCAAGATTTGCAAGTTGTTAATCCCCCAAAACTGTATCTGGACAAATGTAATCCTCAGTGCCTATTAGTAGGAGGAGACAGTAATGTAAGAAGACTAGTACTTAATACTTCTAATTTATGTGAATTTTATCTGAAAGTAATGGTAAGCAAGCGAAAGGAAGAATCTGAACATTAAAATGATTTTCTGTACAGCGAGGCTTATTTGATTGTAAAGTAATATTTTAAGTAGACAACTTTATTGGAAATTGCCCTACTTTGGGTGATTGAATTCAACCATGTATGTCTCTTCTGTCTCTAGTAAGATCATTTGATTCATCCTTCTTTACTGAAGTCTGCGGTTTGTTTGCTTCTATGTGTATTAACAGCAGGTAGTCCAAACAGAGCACAAAACAAGGAAGTGAAAGAGAAACAATATCTCTTTGAAGAAATTTCTCATAGTATCTTTAATAAGAAATGTTTAAATGTAAAAACATAATATAGGGAACAAGAATCAGGAAGAAATGGAAACACAGGAAGGGAAGAGTAGTCACAAAGAAGAATTAAGAGCAGGAGGAGGGGAAAAACAGTATGAATTCAGATGAACCAAGGATCAAAGAAAAAGGAAAATGGACAGAAGGTAAATATGTGACAGAAAGGAACAAAAATAGCAACAGGACAGAAATATTTTTAAAAAGCAGCAAGGGAAAAGGCAAAGAATCATGCAGAGACATTTATAAAAACAATATGTTTTCTATTTAGTGGCAAACTTTGTGAATATGGAACCATTTTGTCATATGGAAACATTTCTTTTGACCTGCTTAAAGTATATTGATTATGGTACCTTATTTTCTTTCTGCTAGTTGTAGGCCACTGTGATTTCCTATTGGCTACTGTAACTTTTTAGGTTGCCTTGCTGACTATTTGATGGGGGATAAAGGTGGACAAATTGATTTCTGGATGTCTGCCCAGTAATTTAGAGTTAAAAGGAAGAAGTACCATGTTGAACTAAAATTTTCTGGGAACATAAAAGATGCACAGTAAACTTCTTTACACTGGAACATATCCAGGATTCAGAGCTGAATACCCTACAAGCTCTAGGAAGGAAAAATCTGTTTGGAGGGAGGGGAGAGTAATCAAAAGCTGGCAAAACTTCAAGTCAGCTTAATCTAAAAGAATCATATATTTTTAGCAAGTATGATTAACTGTGGGAAAGAATCACTAGGGGAAGTAATGGAATCTTCACCTCCTCATGTCCTCAGATGGAGATTGTATTTTCCTCCAGAACTGCATTCACACTACAGAGCTTAATACAGAAGATCAAATGATCCTTTGATCCTAACAATCCTAATCTCGGAAAGCTAGCACTCGTGGGTAGAAATACTGGGCCACATTATATTTATATAAATGTGAACCATGAGAAAGAGCCACTCTCTTCTTCCACTGGTAAACCCACAATACTAACTTCTCAACAATAGTTACATCTTACTGGGACATGACAAGGCAAGTTTGGACATTATGCCTGGCAGATCTTACTTGCTTTGTTCACAAAATCTAACACATGCTCTTTGATCTCTAAGGAGACAGCAGGAGATAGGACCAAAACCTTTCTTTGAGCTGAGTTTAATTATTTGCTCTTATTGATATCTTTACCATACATGTTTTCGTGAAAAGTTATTTTTACCCTTGGAGATATGCTTCAGTTCACCACAAAAAAGCAGATTCATACTGGGATGAGTATGAGCAATCAGTTAAGGATCTTGTTCACATAGCACCTCTACCTAGCTGGCTGAGTATTCGGCTCATTCTGGCCTTTAGTAATGGCAGAGTAATGTTTCAGCGGGACCAGAGAGCTTTGCTGAGTTTCCTGTATCTGTCTTTTATTAAAAGGTCGACACATGTTCCCGTTGGAGAAGATCAAGTCCTGCACCTGGAACTAGCCCAAGATATAGCACAACATTTTAACAAGAAATATGGAGAATTCTTCCCTGTGCCTAAAGCCATTTTGAGTAAGCCGATCTTTGTGGGGTTTTTTTTGTAGTTTATTTTTTTCCCTAAATTGCACTTCAAGTCTGAAGATAAATTTAAATATTGTGGAAATAATTTCCAGGACTAGGAAAAGAGAAGACTGATGCTAAAAGAGTAGAAAAGGAAAAAGTGACAAGGAACAAGAGACTGTGAAATTGTACTCCCAAAATGGACATAAGGCATTACAAATCCCTGGTAGAGGCATGTATGCAGCATCTATTATTCTAGTCTAGGGAGACAGTTATGCTCTGATCTGTCAGTTAGCCCTTCTGTTCAAGTTCTAGAGCTTTTAGGGAGGGACTCTCCTCCATGTTGCTACTTCAGAAGATGTATAAGGAGCAAGTCAAAAGACCTCCAGAAAGCAGAATTCTGCGGTGTCTGAGTAGTAGATATTTACATTAAGCATACTAAACAGCTTGTAGGTTTATTGCTACAGTGCATGGAAATCTTTCAGTGTTTCATTTATACTTGCATATTTCACTAAGGGTCTCTTACAGACCTCAGACTTTCCATTCTTTATCTTAGACTAAGAGAGACTTATAAGTAAAATCTTCTCAGTCATTTTTGAGCTACAAGGTCATAGGCCGGGGGGTGACAGGGAGTCAGATGGCGCAAATGGTGTGTTTGTTAAGAAACGTGAAAAATTGGGCAAGGAAGAAGCATTGCATCTTTGTTGTAAGTAATGTAGAGGAATGCACAGCAGAGACCTTCGGCCCCAAAAGGGCAAGGAGCACTCACCTTAGAAAAGACAGACAGTAATAAACCTTTCTCAGTTTTCAAGCCTCTGTGACAAAAATGGTGTTAGATCCACTTAGACCCAGAGTGGGGCTTATAGAATACTGAGTTTTGCAAGCTGTGCAGTTTCTGTTGAGCAACTAAATAGTAAATACTGTAAAGAGGAGATGAATGTAGCCTATGCTACTGGTGAGGCTGTTTACCAGAAAATAAAAAGCTCAAACTATAAAAAGAGCTTTTCAGTTTCCTCATGAGAAGCATAAGTGAGCAAGTATATACAAACCAAAGAACTGTCTTCGATAAATGGAGTGGTTAAGAGGCTATTCAGACTCGCTAGCTATAGACAGCTACATTGCTTGGGCTACTTCAAATTTACAGGGAAATGATAGACTCCTCCAAAAGTTGTATCAGAACAGAGCCCCTTCTAGGGTCATCTGAATTGTTCTTTAAGTAGATACATGATCAGTCTATGAAGAGTATGTGGTGAATTTAGTTGAATTTATTAGATGTCAAAAAACATTTAGTGTGAATACTTTCAGAGGTACTTCTGTGTACTCCATGAATCATGTTTCTTGGTGAAAGACTGAAACAGTTTGGGCTGATTCTTTTAAGTAAAAGACTTTGCAATATTCCCTTAATGTGGTTATTCAATTTTGTGTATCTTAAGAGTTTGTACAATACCTACACTTGTTTTATCTAAACTGTGCCTTCCCTGTGATGAAGCTGATTATTGTTTGGTTAGGGAAAACTAGCTGTCTTTATTGATATTTGGGAGAATTACCAAGAAATTTTGGGTGGTAAAGCTTCCTAAAATAAGGTAATTACCTCTTCTGGACTTCTTTTTACCAATGAGTTTAACCTGCTTCCCCACTGTTAGGGAGTCTTTCATTAATGTTCACTCCATGCTCTTAAGATAATTAATTCCTGTGTCCCCACGGCAGTTTCTGTGTAGAGAGGAGGAAAAAAATGGAGTAAGTTTTGATTTAGTTAGGGGAGGAGAAAAACTACTTAGAAAGGCAGGGAAAGTCAATAGGAGGGTTGATAATTGTGCTTACAACTCCTTTTTAAGCAATGACAGAGAGCTTTGTCATGCTGCTACCAAACGTTCTTAGCAATTGTCAGAATAAACAATTGTCTATACATGTGCATAATTGATATATTTTTTTTTTAAGGTACAACAAAGAAAATAAAATCCCTCAGAGATCCAACGGTGAAGATGTCTAAGTCAGACCCACAGAAGTTAGCTACTGTTAACATAGCAGACAGCCCTGAGGAGATAGTGCTGAAATTCCGAAAGGCTGTGACTGACTTTACCTCTGAGGTAACTTATGACCCATCCAGTCGCCCCGGTGTCTCCAACCTGGTGTCCATTCACGCTGCAGTAACGGGACTTAGCATAGAAGAAGTGCTGCACCAAGCTGTTGGTCTTGACACTGCTCACTACAAAATGGTGGTAGCAGAGTCAGTTATTCAAAAATTTACACCTATCAGGAATGAAATCAAGAAACTCCAGGAAGACAAAACCTATCTGATGAAGATTTTAGAGACTGGAGCAGAGAAAGCCAAAGAACTGGCTACCCCCATCTATCAAGAAGTAAGAAGACTGGTGGGATTTCAGTAGAAACTGACAAGCAGTTGCAAGGACTTTGTCATTTGCTCCTGGAACAGCTATTTTGTTTGAAACAGTTTGAAACAAAAACTTTTTTTTTCCCTCTACAAAATCCAAATAGAATAGCTAAGCTATTTGCATCAAAAATGTGTGTGAAGCCAGTTCCTTCCAGTGGGACCAGCTCTGGACTTGTCAGGATGGTCAGAGGACGAGGGTGCAGGCAATCACAGTTATGAAGAAATTACACAAAAGCAGAATACAGGGATGCCCAGATGGGGTTTTGGTTTTTTCCACCAACCACTACAAGAAGCTGAGGTATAGGCAAGATGATTTTAATCTAGTTGAAGGACTTGTAACCTTCTCAAGAACACCCTTAGCTGTTTATGTGATCTTGTTAGTGCTGGATAACTCATGGTTATTCAGCTTTGATACCATGATGGTCTGCTCTTGGATAACCAGAAAGCACAGACATACAAATCAGAATGACTGGGGCTTTGGAGGTGAAGAGAGAACTTACTGCTTCTTCCTGTTGTGTCTACAAACCCAGTGTAATTTTGAATCTACATCTAGTTTGTGTGAGGTTAGTTGGTCTATCTTATAGATACTGCCATCCGTACTGTAGAACTCACTGTGGCTGCTGGATGGCCTCTTTGGTAGTCTCTCCAAAGAATGCAGAGCAAATGTGAATTTCACTTCTGGCAGCACTGTCATCCTCCTCATCAATTCTGAAGTTCTCTGTCAGGAAACTATGCAGGCTTCAACTCTTCCTTTTCCACCTTCTTTTTGGTTTAGCAGGGAGCCCTGAGATTTTCAGTTCAGCATCAAGTCTAGGATTGCTTTAGAAAAGGTTCAGGGAGAAAAGTTGTGTGAAAGAGATCTTATGCTGATCCGTTAGAGAACTTTCTATATAATTTACAAAATCAATTATTTAAAAATTATGCTGAGGTCATAGCCAGGACTATGGTAAAATATTTTATCAAAATGGAATTAAATAGATCTTTGTGAAATCTCACTGTTAAACCTCACCTTCCTGGGTGTCCTGATGCAATAGCAACTTGAAGGACAATCAAAAAATCATGTGGATGATTGTCCTTATATATTGGAGAAGTTGCCAGAGGCAAGTCAGCCTACTGCCTGCATTACAGCCACTCCCATTAAGAAAAAAAAGACATTGTCATTGGTGACTGAGAGCAGAGGTCCCAATATGCTGACTAGACCCACCTCATGGAGAAGTCCACTGCACCCCTGGGGCCTGTATTAAAGATGTTACAATAAAGCTTCCTAGCGTAGTGCAGCCCCCAGATTACTACCTATTATTGGTTTTTCATGTAGGCAACGATGAAGTTGTGGTGAGATCAGGGGCAATCAAAAGGGTCTGCAAATGGTCAGAACAATTGGTTAAAGGTTTGGGAGTGCTGATAGTGTTTTTCTTTATCCTTCCAGGTGCTTAGAATGAGATTGAAAGAAATATCCAGGCAGAGCTTATCAATACCTGGCTCTGAGGCTGGTATCACTGGCAAAATTTTGGATTTTTTGATCACACTATGGTCAATGCAACACCAGGCCTGCTGGCACTTGGCAGGATGCACCTGTCTCAGAGAGGGAAAATGTTTTTTTTCCTGGGCTTATTGAAAGAGCTTTAAACTAGACTTGAAGATGAAAAGAGATGAAACGAGGCTTGCCAGTGATAAGCTGTGGGATGACACACCGAAGTTTGAAGGATGATGTGCTAATGGGGTCCTTCATTCTTCTCCACAAGGTGCTGGGTGCACTAGAGCACATTTGAAATTTTTTCTGCATTAATGCATACAGCATGAGGAATAAGCAAGAGGAACTAGACGCCTTGACTCTGTTCCAGACCTACAACAATGTTGGTATAAGCAAGACTTGGTCAGAAGAGTCCTGTGATTGATGTGTCATGTTGAATGCTTATAGGCTTTTCATGAGAAACAGGCAGGGTAGGCGTGGCAGTGTGTGGCTCTGTATGTAAAGGAACGGCTTGGTTGCATCAAGCTTACAATTGGCAGTGTCATGATTGGTGCCTTCTGGATAAGTATTTTGGGACAAGCAAGCAAGCAGATATCATTGTGGTAGTCTGCTATCACCACCCAGCCCAGATGACAACACTAATTAATTATTATGTAAAGAATAAAGGGATATTTCAAGATCAGCCACCCTTGTGCTAATGGGTGACATCAATTTGTTAGGTGTTACCTGGGAGTACCATACAGTTGATACAAACAGGTCCATAAAATTCTTGAAACACCTGGATGGTAACTTCTTGAACACTGGAAACAAGTTCAGGTGATGTCAGGGTACTACAAGAGGTGCTGTTCACAACTGTACAGAGAAAATTTGTGCAGCCAAAGCTTATTTAGGGTTGAAGTTGGCCAGTACTGTGGGGAACAAAAAAAAATGTACTGTGGGAGACTACAAAAAGGACTTTTTTATGTATGTTTTCAGCAAAAGGAGGACCAGAGGTAACACCAGTTAGTTACTTGGTGAGGATGGTCGCCTCACAAATAGGGACATAGACAACACAGAGACATTTAATGCCTCCTTCACATCTGTCTTTAACACTGATGATGGGCCCTTGGGACCACTAGAGCCCTGAGTTGAAGGACTATGACTGTGGTAATGATAAACTCCCAACCAGCTCTAATGTTATGCTGGATTTGCTGCTCCAGCTGGATGTATTATACATCTGCTGGGCCTGATGAGATTCATCCCAGGGTACTCACAGAGCTGGCTGATATCATCTTGAGACATCTCTCAACTATTTTTCAGTGGTGTTGGGAATCTGGGGAGATCCAGTCTGGAAGGTGACTAGTGTTGTTACGGTTTTCCAGAAGGGCAAGAAAGACCCTTCCACTCTCACTTCAGTGCCTTGCAAAATTATGAAGATTATTCTGGGAGTTATTGAAAAAAACCTGAAAGACAATGCAATTATTGGTTACAGATAACACAAGTTCACAAGGGAAAAAGTCCTCTTACAACTAGTTTAACCACCTCGCTGAACAAGGGAAGCTAGTCGTTCTTCCGAATTTCAGCAAAGCTTTTGATACTGTTTCTCACAGTATCCTTCTGAGGAAAATGTCCAGAATACTTATAGACAAATGCATTATAGGATGGCTGAACAATTGGCTGACAATTTGGACTCAGAGGGTTATAGTAAATAGAGTTATACCAGGCTGGTGGGCAGTCACTGATGGGATTCCATAGTGCTCCACTTGAGGGCCAGTTCTCTTCAGTGTTTTCATAAATGACTTGGATACAGGACTTGAAGCTATGCTAAGTAAATTTGCAAACAGTAATAAATTAGGAGAACCTGCTGACTCCCTTGATGGCAGAGGCCTTGCAGAGAGTTCCTGACAAATTGGAGGGCTAAGCAATCACCAACCACACAAAGTTTAACTAGAGCAAGTGCTGGATTCTGCACCTGGGATGGGCAAATATGTATGTATGTACAGACTGGGAGACGAGATGCTGAAGAGCAGCCCCACAGAAAGAGATCTGGAGCTTCTGGTTGATGGCAAGTTGAATCTGAGTCAGCAGTGTCCCCTGGCAGTCTGAAGGGCCAACTCTACGCTGTGGTGCATCAGGCCCAGCACTGTCAGCTGGGCAGGGGAAGTGGTTGTCCCAGTCTGTGCTGTGCGACTTCACCTCAAGCACTGAGTTCAGCTTTGGGTACCACAACATAACAAGGACATAAAATTACTAGAAAGCATCCAAAGAAGGGCTACAAAGATGGTTTGTTCAGCCCAGAGCAGAGGAGCTGAGGGGAGGCCTCATGGCGGCCGCAGCTCCTCACAGGGAGTGGAGGGGCAGTGCTGAGCTCTGCTCTGTGTGACGGCGACAGGACCCAAGGGAACGGCATGGAGCTGTGTCAGGGGAGGGACAGCTGGGGGGTTAGGGACAGGGTCTGCAACAGAGGGCGGTAGGACCCTGAAACAGGCTGCCCAGGGCAGTGGGCATAGCCCCAGGCTGACAGAGTTCAAGGAATGTTTGGACAGTGCTTTCAGACATTGGAATTGAATTGTGGTTGTCCCTTGGAGCCAAGAATTGGACTTGATGACCTTTGAGGGTCTCTTCCAACTCAGGATACTGTATGATTCTGATTCTAATACATGGCAAAATGTAATGAAAGCCTGTGCTAGCATATTTAATGGTACTGTGTTTAAACTTTGAGAGTTTCATACATTGTGAGTTCAGAACCATTATATGCCTGTGGCATTTGTCATGGAGAACTGCAGTCTTATGTGACTGAGTTGAAAAAATTGAGAATTTATATGTAATGCAAATTCTAATAAATAAAGCTGTTTGGTTTTTAATTTACTTAATTAACATCGTGATGCGGTTCAGAAATAGTTAATTTTGCAAAACAAGAAGTAGTGGTCTGAGCATCTGGGAATCTGCACCGAGAGCTGTATTTGCTCATTAAGGATCTGAAGAAAGAGAACCACAAGGCAAATATTTGGTAATGGTGGAGTTTCTAATGTTAGTCAGTGCAAGAGGAGCAGAGTGGATGGTGAGAACGAGGGGAAACCAAGTGCAATATTGGCACGTCTTCTAGAGATAACAAATGTATTCAAAAACAGTCTTGGTTTCAAAGTAACTGTAGCAGACTACAAAGGGAACACATTGCTGTGGTTACGTAGGTATTTCATTAGACTTTTATCTGGGTTTCATAACATATTAAGAAAATATATCGCTCTGCATAGGAAACGAGGCAAAAAATAAGACACTCCTCATGATTAGTATTATTGATTAAGGTCAAGATTAAAGCTTACTGGGTTTGTTTAGCTCACTTCTATTTGTATCACATCCTTAACCTGACTGACCAGAGAACTTGAACTACATCACTTTTACATTCACTTTATCCCTGTTTTGAGGCCCAGTCTTGGCACACAAAGAAGGGAAACGAGGAAGAAGATGACAGAAGTGAATTAAAATGTGACAGAGAGTAGGTTTGTTTCTTTTTGTGTTTTCAAGGGAAAAAAAAAAGAAAAAGAAAAGAAAGGAGGCAAATTAATAAAAGTATTAAAGATGTTGTGTGTACATGGTGTACAGATAGTTAACCATTAGCCATTAGCCAAGCTCACACATGTTTAGCTGCCTTTGGTAAATTAGATTTGGTAGACTAAAAAACTGAATGCTTCAGTTGAAGTAAATCTCCACTTTTTCTTTCACAAAAATTCTCAGCCTCTGACTTCTGTACACTGTGAGTCAAAGCATGTAACATGAAAAGCAAATGCTCCCTCCTGCTGTGATGCTGGGATTGGACCAAAGGCCTCACCCACAGTTGGATCCTTAGGAGGAACTGGTGCTGTGGATGGAGATGCTGGAGATGCAGAGAATCTTTAACAATAATGGATCTGATTTCTACTTCTTTTTTTCATTTTTTTTCTTTTTTCTTTTTTTTTCCCAGTAACAAAGACAGGAACATGTATTCAAAAGACAAATTGTAGTTCCACTTTTCTTTTATGCATATGTTACTCAAATCACATAATGCCTAGGACTGGCATTCAACACATCTCATTTGCGCTAAAAAGGAAGTGGGAGTATATATGTCTTCAATACAATTTTAAAGGGTGTGTGTGTGTGTATGTGTGTGACACCAACAAGCAATTCTGGCTTGATGCCTGAACTGTTCTGAACTATTGCACTTCTATAAAACTGTCAAGATTTTTCTGAACATTACAGAAATGGAGCAGGAACAAAAGCTTCAGAAGGGCCCTTTGTTGGGTTTAAAGTCTTTCCGCCTAGAATATTTAGCAACGTTTCAGTCTAATTCACAGTTTTCTCATTAACGTAAGAATAGATTGTGTGGGTTTTTTTCCTCTCTTTCCCATCTCAGTCAAACAAATCTTACTTTCCAGCCTTATCTTCTTGGAGTAAGGAAATATGCCTGTTTTTCCTTCTTCAGAAAAGTTAGACTTCTATAAAATTAATATGTTCACCTACAGATTGTTGGGTTAGCCTCTTTATTTTAGTAGCTCCTGTGCAGGAATTCTCAAAACAATAGCTACATCTGCCCAGTGCAGTAATTCCTGTACTGCTAACAGTCATGTTCATTAGAGTCCCCTGAGGGAAGACAGCTATAACGTAGATGTTTGATGCCTATTTCAGTTTTCTGAGAGCATGGCTTTTCTGGGAAGTTAACCATCTTGGCATTTGGCTGGACCTAGCCTGGCTACCTCTTTGCATTCTTTGAGCACTCTAAAGGAGTTTGTCAGGAAGAAGCTGAGCATAAAGCAACATGTACTTGCTACTATCAGTAAAAGTTGCTTGATACCAAGCTACTGTGATCTCTTTGTTCTACTTCCCTCTTTCCTCTCTAGAACATATTTGTAAGCACACGTTCCAGATGGCGTTCTGTGACAGACAGTGTTTACATTAGTAAAACAGTGCAAATTAATTAAAACAGCTCTTTAGAGCAAAACTGCTGTTGCAGAAGGCCTGATGCAATGTATTCTCAAAGTGACTTGCTTCACACTAACTCCAATCTTGTCCCATAGATTTACTGCTTAATTACAACTAGAGATCAGTAGGCACACTCCTGAAATGCACTTTCTTGTTGAAGTTCACCTAATTCATGTTCCATGAAGCCACTGTAATGCCTGCAGAGGTGCAGTGAGTAGGGACAATGGGAATTTCCACAAAAGGACATTTCTGTTCCCAGTCACCTTGCTGGCATAGACAGTCCTTGTAGAGCTGTGGAAGTCAAGATAAGGCATTATCCCAGATTGCTTGTGTGGAAGAAATCAAATTATATCTTTCCTGATGGAAGAATGAAGAGTTGAAAGTGGAAGAGGTATGCTTACACACTGTTATCTGTGTTGCTCTTAGTTTAGCTTCCCATTCTCCAGTGATCTTCCTTGAATATGTGTAGTAGTGTGTGATCATAGTACCCAAATCTCTTCACATTCCTGAGTGTTCAGTGCATGAGAAGTACATATGATAGTGATTGAGATCAGAAGTATCATAACAGAGATGGACATAGCATCTCTAGATAACTGAAGATGTTCACTTACACTTAGAGGTTAACACCAACTCTGCAACAAATAGCTGTTTATTAAGATCTAGGTAAAATGTTGATACACGTGAGTCTTTGCCATCAGTGGTTCCAAGGAAATCCTCTTATGACTGGCAAGAAGATGTTGTATATGAGTCAGAGTTCTGCGCTCCCAACTTTAGCCATAGAGTTTACTGGGAATTTCAGATTCAATCTTCCTCAACAGAGGAATCTACTCCTGAGGAAGAGTGGCCTCAGAATTGACTCTGGCTTTTACTCTTATATCTTCATTTATACATGCTAATAACTGGATAACTGGAATTTATGCGCATATTGTACAGTATTCTTCAGTTTGTTTCTAACTCTTAAAGGTGGGCTTGAAATATGCTTTGTTTTCAAACACTGTGTTCTGGGTACTCAAGATCTCCCGAAGGCCTTGCGTATAGCTCCTGTTCAGCGTATGTTTATCTACACAAAATTCAAGCAAAACTCAGCAGGATTATAGTTGCCTCCATTCAAGGTGCTATTGGACCCTTGGATACTCTTCAGGGTCTATAGGTAATTGGAGCAAGCTCTTCCTGTTTTTGGTCAGGTGATCCTGAAAAACAGTGTAGCAGTAAATAATGAGAGACTTCATGTCAGCTTTCATAGAAACTCTGTATCTGATTCACCCAGAGCTGTATTATAGCGTAAGAATTTCATGTTGGTTATCCCTACAGTTTGCCAGCTGATTGTGTCTGGATACACTCCAACACCTCCACATCTTTCTCGTTCTGGAGGCTCCAGGTATAGATGCAGTGTACTGCATATAGGGCCTCACAAGAGCAGAGTACAGGGGGAAAATCATTTCCCTCTCGCCACTGGTCGTCCGTCTTTTCATGCAGCCCAGGATATAGTTGGCCTTCCAGGATGCAAGTACACACTGCTGGCTCATGTCAACCTTTTGTTCCACTAGGACCCCCAAGTCCGTCTCTACAGGGCTGCTCTCCATGTGTTCTGCTCTCAGTCTGTACACCTATCTGGGATTGCCCTGGCCCAAGAGTAACATCTTGTACTTGGCCTTGTTGAATCTCATTACGTTCAAAGCTTGTTGAGGTCCCTCAGGATGGCATCCCTTCCTTCTACTGCATCAACTGCATCACTCAACTTGGTGTCATCAGCAAACCTTCTGAGGGCGTACTCCATCCCACCGTCTATGTCACTGATAAAGATGTTGAAGAGTGCTGATAGTAGATGGAACCCTGGAGAACACTACTCATCACTCACCTCCAACTTTACATAGAGTCATTGACCACAGTCCACTGGCTGCAACCATTCAGCCAGTTCTTTATCCACCAAACAGCCCAGTCTTCAAATCCACATCTCTCCAATTTAGATATAAGGAAGTTGTGTGGGACCATATCAAAGGTTTTGCAGAAATACAGGTAGATGACTTCTGTTGCCCTTTGTTTGTCCACCAACGTTGTCATAGAATACCACCAGACTGATGACACTCTATCTGCCCTTGGTGAAGCTGTGCTGGCTGCCACAAATCGCCTCTTTGTCTCACATTTGCCTTAACATAACTTCCAGAAGGATCTGCTCCGTGATCTTTCCAGGCACAGATGTGAGGATCACGACCCCAGGTCTTCCTTTCTCCTTTTCTTGAAAATGAGAGTGATGTTTCCCTCTCCAAGCTTAGTTCGATCTGCATCTTTAATTTCCTTCAAATGATTTGGTGATAATACCTCTAAGCTGAATGCCATTTTCTTGTGTAGTTGAAAGTCTTGGAAGGACCCAGACAGCTCCTCTCATTATTTCAGAATATACATCATAAGGCTTTACTGTTTGCGCCAGCTAGTTTCAGCAAAAGTGCAGCAGAAAAGTTGTAATCTTATGTGACATTCAACCATTTAATTAAAACTTTTGTGTTTAATTTCATTTTTTAAATTCAATAGGCTGTGAAACAAGACTTCTGTTTAACACTGAATTTCCAAGCAAGTTCTCTTTCCCATAGCCTTTTGGTGACCAAATGGAATCTGAAATAATGGAAGATTCCCTTTCTTGACAGAAAAGGTTTGGTGCAGCTTCCCACCATCTTTTCTGTTTCTTTCTGTTGTTGTTTGTTAGTTTGTTTTTGTTGCTATTGTTTGTTAGTTGGCTTGTTGTTGTTATGCTAATGGCTATATATGTTGTAAAAGATTTGACAGAGAAGTATTTATGTTGTTAAGTGACAGTGAAAAATCATTCTACCTCCAATATTTCCCTATTGCTATGCAAATGGACAGTCTAAGGATCATTTGCTTTTAGGCAGCTTTGGTTTCAACAATTATTTTGTATAAGATGAAATTCCAGCCTGCACTGAGGGATGATCCCATGTGCTAGTTTCTAACAAACGGTTTAGCATCTGGGTAGAGATTTTGCTACTGTGGTAAATTGCTGTTGCAGAACACCGTGACATGAAGATGAGATTATCCACTACATGAGTGGTCTCAGAGTGCCTGTGAACGTGAAGCTAAGCCCTGAGCTTAACGTCTGTTGTGCTGTTGTGCTCTCAGCACTCCAACATGGCTGTGAGGCAGGAACAGCAAATCTATGCCACACCAGAAGGCTCAATCAGTTCCAGATGTGCTATATTTGGTCTATCTGCAAGACAAAATGTCAGGACAAGAGTTCCAGCACTGGAGTCCTTAAAAGTTATTAAATGTTTGGTAGTAACAGCATGCTTGTAAAAGCCTGGGTATGGGGAGTATGGTCATAGCCTTGTTCATATGGCTGACATGAGAAGTCACAAGGCTGTGTGTTGGTGGTAAAGTAAGCCATCTGCTTTCTTGATGCAACGCATGTAAAGCCATTGTGAGTCTAATCTGAAGAGCCAATGGATTCACCCTCGTGGGTGGGAAGCAGCAGCTTGCTGCACAGCAAGATGGCACCAGATCTCTCTTACTGCCCTAAATAATTCTGGAACAAGATGTGTACAGATCAGGTGGAAACTTCATATTGCACTAAGTACAGGCTGGAGATCCTGCACTGACAGTGTCACTTGTGCACATACCTGTCTCCAGTCTTAATGTGGTTTTATTATCTTCTGTTCACATGAAACAATGCTCTGGTACTAATAAAGCTAATGAAATTCCTGATAGAAGCATGCAATATGCGTTCTCTTTCATGTCTTTGGTGAAAACTTCTTTCTTGATGCCTTAGCATTTGCAGAAACATATTGCTAAGCTAAATACAGATGAAATTTATAAAACAATGTCACTGTCTGGTGTTACCCAGAGTTTCTGATTCAGGTGCTCACTGGCTGCATTCATCCTGCATATGTTCACATTTTCTTCCCTAAGACATACCCCTCACTGACCAAAGAAAGAATTTGTGTGTTGAATGTTGTGGGATTGACAGGAAATATCGTGACCGGAAACAGTTGTTCAAATGTATGTCAAGATTCTCTTCACGGTGTTTGATGAATGAATAACAAAGACCTCAATAAGTGGTTCTTGTACCAAGAAAGACCTTCTGGAGCAGGGGCTGGGGCTTCCTCTGCCCACATTCATTCTTTCATTCTGCCTGTCCAGCAGATGTTCCCACAGCAACATCAGGAAAAGCAGCAATATTCTGTTTAGGGCAGTGGGTCATGAGTAACCTGTGAGTGGTTGTATGGCACCCATTCTTGAGCTGCCCTCAACTGCCTCCTGATGCTGAAATAACCGCTTGCCAACCCCAAAAACCGCAGAAATAGCTCTGGGATATGCTGAAGGTCTTGGTTTTGGGTGTGTTGCTGAATCACACTATGGAGCACGTTATACTGACTCCCCTAGAGATGAAATCTCCCTTTGCGGGGTTTTCATTTCTAAGGACCTTACTTACTGCAGACGCATGGCATTGTTAAAACAGTTTTCAGATTTACAGTATACCCGTAGAGGGTAAAAGCAAAATTGAAGTGCTGAGCATCACAGCTCTTTTAATCCATCTTGCTCACCCATACCACTTGGAGTACAAACTCCACTTTTTCACATCTTTCAGCCAGCAAAACCCTGACTTGTAGGGCTTCACTCTACTCTCTGCTTGGCTTTGAGGAGATGGATGAGCTGAAGTGTGAATGTCATCCTTGTGGTTTATGGGGATGCTTCAGTGGATGATGAGTGTGTTGTCAGGGGAGATCACTGGGTGGCCTGAGAAGATTTAATGGATACTGGAAGGTTTGGGGGAGCTGTCTTAGCTCTCTTCAGCTTAAGAAAATGTGTAATGTATCTGCAGCTGAATATCAGCAGCTGAAAATTAAAATAGCTAGAGATAATTTTCTATCGGCTTTGTAGAATGTTTTGCTACGGTTTCATAGAAAACAACCAAATGTGTACCAGCAGTCTGTCATTTTCAATGACTGGATCTTTGTTGTTTGCCTTCTGGTATTCAGCTCCTTTAGTATTATTTCTACAGAAAGAGTTTTGCTCTCTGTGTAAGCAAAGATAATCTAAAACTGTGTTTTCCCTTCTGTTTCTCTGCGGCCCTTGAGCAAATTGCTTAGCTTGCTTTGCCTCCGTTTTCTTTGCTGTAAAATGAGGCATACAAGACTTCCTAGCAGAGGTGCACGAAGGCTAAACTAATGTTTGCTGAACAGTTTGAGCTTTCCAGCTGAAGGTGGACTTGGCTTTGAGCTGTAGCGTTTCTTCCTGAGCTGCACGGTTAGCGACCCTTGTGGCACGGATGGACGCAGAGAGAGTGCTGGAGGGCAGACGCTTCAATCCAAAGTAACAAATAATGCATCCAATGAAAGCATCGAAGTTGTCTGCTTCACGGAAACCTGCAGGCTATCCCACTCTGGTGCAATACTTTTGATTCTGCCTCAAAAGAAAAAAAGAGCCTGAAAATATCCCCAAAGCAACTTACACTACAACCTCTGCCGCGGCTCCTTAATCTTCGTCTCCTCTCTGCAGCCCGAAAGTGAGGGCCTCTAGCGAGGATCTAATATCAAAAGAAGGGCAATGCCGCTACAGGGAGGGGGAAAATAATTACCAAATTTCCTGAATAGTAAACAGCTTGGGGTTGGATTGGGGGATTTATTATTATTATTATTATTATTATTTTGTTTGATTTTTGATTTGAGGAAGGCTTTCGCTCCATCGGCGGCTATCCGTCGGCCTGCTGCTGCCGCAAGTCCCAACCCGAGAGCGAGCGCTACGCTCGGCCGGGACCGCGCCGCAGGGCGGCAGGGGGGCGCCAGGGGGCGGCCGCGGGGCTCGGGGCGCGCTCGGACCGGGGCGGCGGAGGGCGGCTCCGGTTCTCCCGTCGGCTCCTCGTCCCGGCGCTGCGCAAGGGCGGCGTCCCCGCGTCCCCAGATCTCACCGAGCCTCGAGCGCTTAGCAGCCCCGTCAAACGCTGAGAGAAAGCAGAGGACGGCCCGGCACCTGGGTCACGCTACGCCTTTGCGAGCCCACGTCCGTTCCCTAATCCCTCCAGAAGGATGCTGGCGTACGTGCGGGAGAGCCCGAGGTGCCGGCATCCTGACGAGCAGAAAACGGAGCAGCCCCTACCCCTAATCCATCCTCACCGCCGGACCGGCCCTCTGCATCCATCCCCTCCCGAGCACTATTCCACAGCACTTTCCCTAAAGCAAGCCGGGGAATGGGACTGGATGATCCTGTGGGTCTTTTCCAACTTCAGCGATTCGATGATTCTATGACTGCTCAGACATGGTCACTTCTGCCCATCGAGGGTTATTGGTTAAGTCCTCCTGCTTCCCAAACAAGATAAGGTCAGATAATCCCAAGCAAATAGGTCAGCTGGAGGTGGCCCGAGTCATCGCCTTCCTGATTTAGGGGGAAAGGGAGAAGCTTGTGTTATTCCGTATTAGAGAGAGGGCATGCAATAGGATCAATGGGACCGAATACACCTGACCCTGATAACGACCGCGACAGCACCGTGGGTGTGTGAGTAGATGAAGCACCATCTACTCCTGCTGCAGGACGGGCTCTGACACGCGGCCCCTCAGCTCTATTCGTTCATGGCTGAATAGCTAAAAGCTGTGCTAAAAACTGTGCTGAAAACTGTGCTGAAACCGAGCTAAGCGATGTATGTTCCTCCGAAACCAAAGAGAAGCTACGGGTTTCGGACAGCCCCTTCTGCTCCCGGCCTTGAGAGCCGCTCCGGAGCCCTCCGGGCCCCACTCGCGGGTGGGCAGCGGCCTCCGAGCCTCCATCGGGACCTCCGCGGAGGCGGAGAGCGATGCTCTGAGTGCCTCCGTCCCTCTCCGGCCGAGGCGGACAGGTTGAACCGCGGTGAGGAATAAAGCCGGGAATTGCCGAGCACCCGCAGATGCCAACCAATTTAGGGGAGAAAAAGAAGGCGGAAAACAATTAGCGAGATGGCACGCTTCGGGAAACGGAGCCCCCAGAGCCCTTCACCGCCGTCCGGGTGCCCTCTCTGCCTTCCTTCTTTTATTTTCGGGCGTTGAAGCGTTGCCGTGCCCGAAATAATTGTTCCAAACGAGCCTTTGCCTCGCATACGCAGATATAATCTCTCTGGGCTTTCTTTTTAATGACTTCCATGGAACCAATGCCGCAAACCTCTTTATCTCATAGTGCATACGGAATGTGGCGTTGTACACATATGGTTTAGTTTTTTCTCCCCTAATTCTTGCGAGTTGGGAAAGGCGTATTCAGAAGAATTCGACTCCTTCCACATTGGAGGGTTTGCGGGGCGGTTTGGGAGATCGGTTTGGGCGGAGGGATTAAAGAAAAGCTCGGGGAAATACGTTTTAAAGAGGACCCCGAGGAAACGGTACCATCCTTGGGACTGATTCGTTGCTCTCGGGGAAAGCAGGCGAAGCAACGAGCGACGGATGGCTGTAGCGAACAGCGCAAGAATTAAAGACCCCGTGTGAACGTTAATAAGCAAATAAATAGAGAGGCGGGCGGGGAAATAAATGATAAAAATGAATACTAATAATTGTTTAAGAAGAACGAATGAATAAAAGGCGAAGGCGCCGCAACCCCGCGCTGGGAGCGTCCCCAGAAGCAGCGGCAGTGTCCCCGCCGTTGCCCCCGCGCTGTCCCTGCAGGAGCACAGCTCGGGCCCCATCACACCCCCGTGTCTCCTCGTGGGTGTATCGCGTGGGAGCGCCCTCCGCGTGCGGTGCGCTCGGGCCGCCCTCCCCGCCGGCCGCTGTGCGGAGCGGCCCCGCAGCGCTGTCCCCGCAGTCCCCGCGAGCGCTGCACAGGGGTGAGTACGGGCGGCCCCGGAGCCGAGGCCGAGCCTCCAGCCCGGGCGGTGGGGCTTTACCCGCAGCCTCCCAGCAGCAGCTTTAAGGCTGGAAGGACAGCGCTGGTGCGGAGCGCTTCCGTCCAAATAAACAAATCCGAGCGAACTGCACCCCCTGCACTGTGCCACCCCTCTCCGGGCTGAGCTCAAACGCGTTTTCTCGCTTGCAAAATCGCTGTGACTCCCTCCCCGCCCGCCTCTCTGTCTGTGTGTCCGTCTGTCTGTCCTTCGGGTTGGGCTTTCTGGGAGAGGAAACCTACACTCGGCCGGTGAACGCTCAGGTACACCCTTCGCCGCTTTACCGTTTTATTTTGCTGTCTTTTTTTCCCCCTCAGTATCAGTTCTCGTTTGAGAAACGGTGCGTACAAAGAACCGTCTCCCCCCCGAGCTGCTGAGGCCCTCAAATCAAATTCGACCGCAGCAGTCGGACGGGGCTTTTCTAAGGGTAATGTGTTTGCGCTTCTATGTGCACACGTGGGCACGGACCGGATAAAGCCCCCGAGCCGCCACGCAGCGTAACCGGGAGGTGCGAGAGTGTGCGGTGCGGGAGGAGATCACCTCCAGTCTTTGTAGGGCACGTGAACGAACGGGTCACGGCGCTGCAGCCGCTTCCCTTCGGGAATAAACCTGATCCGAGCTCGGCAACGGTCCGCGTTGCCACCGGTGTTTCCCCTGCCTCCGTTCCGTTGCAAACGGGAACAACGGGCGTTCCCTCGCGTTACGGCGAGAGGTCGAGAGCTCGCACACCCGGCCCGGTCTCGTCTGTAGGCTGAAGCGTTTGGGCAAACGGCACCGTGCTGAGATAAAGGTGTTCGGCGGGAGAGAGAGCCGCGAAAGAGGGGGAGGATGGCGTGGAGCTCCCCGCGCGAAGGTTCGCTCCGGGCTGTTGTTCTCTGCGCCCTATCGCGGAGCCGCGGGACGGGAGCGCGGCGTCGCCGCACCCGGTTCGGGCAGCGCGGGGCTGCGCTGCGGTGCCGGAGTGAAAGTGGAGCGGCCTTCGAGAGGGTCCCGCGGGCCCGGAACCTGAAACCTGGAGAGGAGACGGGCAGCCGCGCAGTCGGTGCTGCAGCGAAGGGGAATAAACCTTAAGAACGGCTAGACCGAGGCGTGCGCTTAACGATTGAAGAGGGGAAGGAGGGGGGAAAAAAAACATAAAAGAAAACAACAAGCGGAAAGCCGAGGAGACAGAGACGCGATAAAAGCGGGTCGCAGAGGGGGCAGAGAGGGCCGTGACCCGTCCGTGCCCCGCTGCCAGGGGCGGGCCGGGCCTTCTGCGGGGTCGACACGTAGGGCCGAGGCAGCTTCGGGTCTGACGGCAGCGAGCGGAGCGCCGCGAGTGCTGCTCGGAGGCCTCCGGTGGATCCCCTCTCTGGCTTTGCCACGAACCCTAAGAGCTTTTGTCGAAAGGTTTCCCCTCCCGACGCTCGTCGCCTTTTCCTCCTCGCGGGCAGCCCACGCCGAAGGGATTTCTCCCCTCCCGCTCTTATCCCAAAGGCTCGGCCCTGAGGCTCCGTGGGGGCGAAGGGCCGAGGGCGGGGACAGAAGCGGGGTCAGCAGCGCTGGGTCGAGGCCGCTGCACCTCCCGGCTTCGCTCTCCTTGGCCCCGGCGGTCCGCCCGAAGGGGCGAACAGGGCGAGGAGCAGGGGCGGCAATAAGCAGCTCGCTGTTTGCTCAGCCTCCCTTCCCCGTTTTTCCAGTTTTGTTTCGGGACCATTCATCTCGAGGTCCCTCGTAACCAAAGGACGGAACGTTGCCCGCCGTCCTCAACTCCATCCTCCGCATCTCTCCGTGCCGGGGGCTCCGGATGGAAAACCCTCCTTCCCCACAGGTTACATTTGGCCGTTGCATTACACGGGGCGTGTGCGGGCTTTTAGCAGCCTCCATAAAAGAAGAACGACTTCGTCTTTGCCCTGCACGCTGTAACACGGCTGGCAGACACCGTTCTGGGACGAGCAGAGTTCGGCTTTCCTATGGTCTCCATAGGAGAGGAAGAAGAGACCTACGCAAGGTGTTTCCCGGCTGCCCGCGGTCCGTGCGCCCCTCGGGCAGGTTATCCTCTTGGAAAGCCTCCCCGGGGCCCATTGTCTTTATCTGATGCTTGAGACATCGGGGAGGAGAGGAAGGAAAGGAAAAAAATCATTGTTAAAAGCACTTTGAAGTCGTGCAACCGCTGCCGCTCCGTTTTCTTTTTTTTCCTCCCGTCTCCAGATGCACCACAAATCTTCGCTTTGATCTCCCAAAGCAGCAATTTATATTTTTTAATTTTATTTTCTTTTTAACCGGTTGGGTAACTCGGAGAGTAATGGCAACCATGCAGGGGATGAGGTCACCTTGGGTGGTGGTGGGGGGGGGGGATGGCGGGCAGGGAGTGCCGAGATAGCCGGGACGGGGCAAGGCGGTGGCTGCGGGAACATCTGCTTGTGGCCAGCGTAACATCCGCGTTTGTTTACCGGGGCAATGTCCCTGCCCGGTGCTCACGGCTCACAGAGCGTGCGGGGTCCATCCCTGCCCCGCGCCCACCCGCGGAGGGCGATGCAGCGGTGAGGGGCGCGCAAGCCGGGCCGGGATGGCGCTGTAGCTCCAGAACTCGGCCTCTCGCTGTGGTCAGCGCACGCCCGTCCTTGTGACCGTCTCCTGCCCTACTCAGGTCCTCCAAGGTCAGGGAAAGATCCCTGGGAGGAGCTGGGGACTCCTCGGCCACTTTCCCTCAAGAGGGTAGGCTCGGAGCAGCCCGATCTGTAAGGATGGAGAGGCCCCCAGGGACAGTGGTGCCTTCCCTCCGCTGTTCCAAAGCCAAAAGCGCCGTGCAGAGCACGATGCGCGCCCCCAGCTTCGCGTGTGAGCTCGGAGGGTTTTCCCTCTGGGTCTTCCCCTGGGTTTTCCTATCCATTTCTAAAGTAGCGCCTCGGGTCAGTCGTTGCCGCG
>PPHD01003154.1:0-10364 GCA_002909625.1 Bambusicola thoracicus
CAGCAGGAATTCCTTTTGTTCCTATCTCCCTGGCCTTGCCAGCAGATAAGAGGGAGTATGGAGACACCAACTAGTATCTTGCCTTCACAAGATACGATGGTATCATCCCCCAGTCTCTCATAGCAGACAGGAGTACTTTGGTCACAGGACAGATCTTCTGCCAGTAAACAGTCTAGTAAAGAGTCCTGAGCATTCCCTTAACTCTTGGGCAGAAGGCAAACAGCTCCAAAAAAATGCTTTCAAATGTAAATTGTCCAGATGGTGATGTTGATTGTCACATGGCAGCACCCACCTCTCATCTCCTAGAGTCTTATCACAAGAAATACCTCAGGCAGCAAGCTCTGAGCCAGAAAACAAAGAAGGATTCATACAGTACTTGAAAAAGAGGATAGTTAATACAGGCAAAGTCATTTCACGTACCCAAATCTAAGTCTGTTCTTCTTTCCTTTATATCCTTTCCCCATTTATTCTTGGACAGAAAGGTAAGAAAACACTCTCCAAGTGTCCAGAAGTGTTTGTTAAATTTTAATTAAGCAAATATCAGAATTTACTAAAATATAATGAATGGCCCTTTGAACACTGTTAGTGTGTTCACTAATGTATTTTTCTTGATAAAGTTTTCATATGGAAGATGGAAAGATACTTTTGTCTGATGGTTGAAGTACAAATACATATGGAAGGCTGAGGGTCTAGTTATTATTTTTCTGTTTACAAGGGTGGATAGTGATATGACAAGGGGGAATGGTTTTAAACTGAAACAGGTGAGGTTCAGGTTAGATATTAGGATGATGTTTTTCACACAGAGTGTGGTGACACACTGGAACAGGCTGCCCAAGAAGGTTTTGGATGTGTCACCCCTGGAGGCATTCAAGGCCAGGCTGGATGTGGCTCTGGGCAGCCTGGTCTAGTGGTTGGCAACCCTGTACAGAGTAGGGGGTTGAAACTAGATGATCACTGTGGTCCTTTTCAACTCAGGCCATTCTATGATTCTATGATCATCCAGCTCAATTCAGTTCAAAACCCCTCAGACACAGGGAGGGCACTCATCCCATTCTGAAAATCCTATCCTTACCCTGCATATCAATTTAATATTTTGCTACACAGAGACTTTCCAGAGAAGGAAAAAAAAAAATCGGAATGTCGGAAGTCCATATGCAACAACATATTCACCCTGATATCAGCTGTGTAGGGAGTAGATTTTCAAAATCTGTAAGAAAGACACTTCATACTACTTCTTTTAAAGTCATGAATTACCTCTGTGCTTTACATTTTGGCTATTTACTTTGACATAGTTAAGAAAATCTCCTTTAGAGCCACAAATACATAAAATAGAGTCACAGCTATACCATTTTTTCCCACTTTTATTTCCAGTCTCTGCGTTATGTATGGGCCCCTCAGTAATGGGAATTAAAAAAAAAAAAAAAAAAAAAGCACAGAGACCACTGCAGCCCTATTCAGTTTAGTTCTTCCTTTTCCATGCTGAGTGGCCAAATCAGGAATCTTGCTGTGAGTAGACTGAGCTCCATCACCACACACAAATACTAGTGGTTCCTGCCAGGTATGAAAAAGTTCAGATATGCCACGTGAGGAGCCACTGCTGTAGCAATACAGTAACATTCTGAACAATCATCACAGTTAATTTTTAAGAAAAGTTAAATCAGATAAGAGGAAATAGAAAAGTAGTAGAATCTAGATAGCATTTAATTATCAAGAGGTCACATAACTGATATGTCTTATTTACTATTTATCATCAGATAGACTTGTACAGTACAGTTCATGCTTTCTTAAAATATATTGCTTGCACCTGCAATTGTATAAAACACTAATTTGTATGAAGTTGAACAAGCAAAATAAGTTCATTGAGCTATGTTGAAGATCCACGTCTAGGTGGTCAGGGAAAATAATACTGATTTTTTTATATCTTGAAAAAAAAAATTATATTTAAGACAGAAATTGTAGCAGTATTCATGGAATGTGTCTACACAAGTAGTTTAAACGAGGAGAGTGCTTTGGAAGCCAGTCTCCCCTTCTTTCTGTGGTTTTGACTGCATTATCTTACAGATTTAGAACGCCTGGACTGGATTCTTTTCCTCATACACTCCAAGAGCTAAATGGAGTTCAGTCCACTTGGCCAGATTAGAGTTAGTTTAAGACAGGACTACTGAAACCTATACTGGTATCAGGTACTCAGCCTCAACTACATTACTGACCAAGTCAGCTTCCACTGCACAACACAGTTTACTACTGCAGACATAGCCAGTGGCATTATTTCCTTGTTTTCATGGCCATCTTAGTGCATTCAACTTATAATAGTTTAAAGCATCTCTGTTCACAGTATGGGAATATTCCTTTATAAAAGGAATTTGAACTACTGCACCACTATTCTACAAGTATCATTATGAAATCCAAGGGACTAGTAAATAGGTCCTCTGAGGGTTACTGTGTCATGTCTTCTGTACATGAGAATTTCAGGCATTATTTTTGGCATACTGCTTTTTTCATAAATTCAAAAAACATTATTTAAAACCCTATTATAATGACATTCCAGGAACTATTTAAATTGTAATTATAAAACAAACAAACAACAACAACAACAAACTATACAGGCTGTAAGGTATATAATTTACCTGAAACTACAAAAACAAATGAAAATAAATAGAAAAAAAAGTTACTAGAATTCCATGCACTAACTTGTTTTTGGAACTTGAAAACATATTGCAGTATGCATCTGCACAGTGTTTGTAAGGATTTTCAAATCTGTGCTCAGACCTATAAATGAAATATCATCGACTTTCTTTAATAACACCTTTTTCACGTGGAATCTACATGTAACTCATGGATATATACCGTTTCATATATATATATAGAACATAAGTTGTGCAAAATAGTGGTAGGTGATATTTACAGAAGAAATTTTGGAGAAGTCTACAATATCAATCACGAAAGTAATTACAAAGCAATGCTCTATTCATTCCACTTCATGGATTATAACATTTGAAACAAGTGATGTTTGACAAAGTCATGACTATTATTGTGCCATTTCTACGTGAGTAATAAAAATGCAATCACAATTTATGATAGCACTATCTCAGACTTCTCTTGGACAATTTCAATCTTAATTTACTTTTACTTAAAATCTGAGCTACATAATTAGCAGGCAACATAATGACCTTTTACTGCTGTAACAGCTAGCTTCAGTACTTTGTTTTCATTGTTGTTTATTAATATTACACTGATTTAAGCTAGGAGTATACCTCACTGCTCTTGCCACATTCACACAAATGAGAAGAGATGCTTCAATAAGCTAACCTCATAATAAAAAAAAGGGAAGGGAGATTTCTGTGATAACTTGAAGATTTCCACAACTATTGCCCAATCATATACAGATTTGATGAGTTTTCAATGTCACTGCAAAGAAAACAGAAGCATGAGAGTATAACACCTAATTTATTGAGCACACTTATTTTGATGCTGCTGATATCACACACTTAACTTGATTATTGAATTAGTAATTATTGAAAAGACTACTATTTCACACCAAGAAAAGATGGACCTGTAATTCTAGCTCTTATACAGAAATGACAAGAGGTCCTAAAAGAAGTTGTGAAAGAGTTACTACTGCATTTTAAGGTAGGTAGAATATATCTCACAAGAATTGTTGAACAGAAATACTAAACAATAATACAACTATTCAGCTCCCTGAAAAAGGACAATTCTGCATGCCCAGCATGCTCAGTTTAATGTACTGTAAAATAGAAATAAAGAAATCTGTTATTAAGTCCATAAGGGGAGCCAGTAAAAAGACTCCCAAGTCTAGTAGATAAATGTTTGCAAAGGATGGGCATTTGCTTGATCTGGTTGGATTTATGACAACTTATATCAGCTATTTTCAGTGTATTGTACTTTGTTTAGAATGAGATTTTTTTTCAGTACAGAAGAATAATTGACAAATTAAGGACAAACAATAAACACCTACTGTTGTTGCTTAGTTTAATGCATCTCTTCCATCATCATTTTAGTTGGATTCAAATTTGATGAATACACTTCTTCCATATACAGGCAGACAGTGGAACAGACAGGGGGATGGATGGATGATAGGATGTTTCTGTATGCATGCATGTGTGTTTTTTTTATAAACAAAAGCCTGAGACAGGTATTGCTTACGGAAATGTATTTGTTACATATGAAAATAGATACTAAGAATGATATTAAAGTCATTAATGAGAATCTGACTAGAATTATAATTAATTTTAAAATGTACCATTAGTACTGTTGTATTTTTAGTGCTGTGTTTAGTTTTTGAAATGTAGTTCTTGCTGAGATTTTAACTAGCATATAGGATTTATGTTTATTTTTTATGTACTAGGGAAATAAGCCTAATCAATTTTATGAAAAAAAAATTAGCAATAATGGATATATCTTTATTCGAAATTAACAGAACTTCCTTATTCAGGAAGAATAGCAGAATTATTTTGGTTTCGGTTTTTTGATTTGTTTTTGTTTGTTTGTTTTTGTTTTGTTTTTATAAACTCTTTTTTATAAATACTCTCCTTCTTTACTTACCCTTATCAGAATTCAAAAAATACTTAGGTCTGAAGAAGCTACTGGACATTAATCTTACCTTTCCCCTTTTTATGTATTATGGATATACCAAATTCTACATATAGCCGATGGAATTTCTTTTTAAGTCAAGTATATCAACGAAACTGTCAGACTGTTCAGGAATGTATATTAGTTTATTTTGACTTCAGATTCTAATAAGCAGACATCAAGCAACTTATGAGTTGGAATAATGTTTATGCTTCTCTTAGTCCTTCCTGTTTAACTTCAGTGTACAACTGCTGGCATTTTAAGATGTTGTAAAGGAAAGAAAATATATTTATGAAGGATCAGGAGCCGTTATATATACTATTATGTCGTGACTTGTTGTTTTGAGACCTAAAACATAAGTTTCAGCAGAAATATTAAGATTCAATTATTCTCCCCTCCATAACTATATTGCTCCATTAGTAGAAGCTTTCTGTATATTCATTAGTCTACTGTGTCTTAAAGATTTATTAATTCTCCATATGTTTGTTGTCCATCAAACTCCTACAGATAAAATGATTTCATTTGGCAGGAACCTTCAGGGATTATCTTTCAAACGCAAGTCTCAAAATTGACTCTGTGCTTAAAGACATCATATTAAACATGACTTTTATTTCTCAGTATTACTTAGTATTTCTGAATGTGCATGTTCATACTGTACATTGTTTCTTTGAGATTTAAAACAATCTTTATTATAAAGTACTTATAGAAAGAAAATATTCTTTCTCCTGATGGCTGGGTTTGATCACCATTTATATAAGCTAATATTGCAAAAGCCCCAAACACTTTTTGTTCTCTCTAAAATACTTTTTTCTCAGAGATACCATGCAAATATCAGATAAGAGATTTTGTTTAGAGTAAAATTAAATATCTTTTTTTTCCTCCGAAACATGCAGTATACTATACTATGCATGTTACATATATGTTCCAGCTAATATAACTCCCTTCTAATGTATTTTCTATCGTTCTATTATGACTGTAGTAATAAATTGGACAACTTCTTTTATAACTCCCAATATGAGACATGCTCCTTTCTGCCCATAACATAGTTTTTAATTGAAACTTCCATATTTTACTAACTAAAATTTTGACACCTTGTCTATGCTAGTCACACTCTCATGTCTAGACTCCAAAGAAACAGAGAAGTATATTTAGGGAGCCATTATGACCATCTGAATTACACATCTTAACCAACCTCAGTGAACTATCTTCTGGAGTTGCAGATTTCTCTCTAGTAGGTACCATGTATTTTAAATACAGGAAGACGATATAACTGCTACTAACCAGTTTTCACATCACCCAAGAAAGGTATTGCTCATAATTTGGTAATAAAGAAGGAATATCTTACCCCTTTCTGAGGATAAGGGCTCACTGTAAATCTCTGAAAGGAGGCAATCTTCAAGTAGACAAGTTTCACTTTTGGCTGCCAGCCATTAAAGGAGGTTAGAGGGGGATGGACCCTGGCTTCACCCCTTCTGGTCACACAGGTGAATTGGTTCCACCTGTGCTCCCAAGGCTGACCATGCCCCTTCACTAGGTTCTCAATCTCTGTTTCAGGATGCGACCTAATGGCTCCTATACACCAGAAAACTTTAGTTATTTTTTTAGAATATATATATCATTTTAACATCTTAAATTCAGTTAACAGAAATTCTATCTGCAAATTAAGCATTTTTCACTAAAACTCTTTCTGTGCTACTCTTGGTGTCTTTTGAGACTGTTACTGTTCAGTCAATGAGCTCATAATGGTACACAGTGATATCACTCCTGCTTAGATTTTTGTAGAAAATTCATAGCTTAAAAGGTCTTTAAAACAAATAGAAGATAGATTTATCATATGAAGAAAAATAAGCCTATTATTTTCCCTTTACAAAGAAGTACAGTGACTCTTTTCAATATGTTCTCATAACAGACATACATGATTCTTACCTTTGCACAATGAAGATACTTGTATATTTTTCTTTCAGTTAATTACTGCTTAAAGAAGTTGCATTTAATAAATCTAAATCTTCATGCAATGAGAAAAGGTATTAGCTAAAAAAGATAGTTAGTCCAAAGATACTCTTACGTCAGAGGCTCAGGTGGGTATGAAAATGCATTTTGCTAAAATTACTATAAGATAAAAAAAAAAGAAAAATGGCTTATATTTCTTCCTGAGAGAAAAAAGAAAATATTGTCCCACTGTCAAAACAGACCAACACATTTCCTCATTTTAAGTCTTTTGAACTCTCCTGAATCTCTGCTCTCTCTAGAGTAGAGAGAATTATAATGACAAGGGAGAAGTTAAGTGCACTACCTATGAGTAAATGAAGAAAATTGTGTGAATCAGCAGAGCATAGGAGATTTTGTTTGTTTATTTTTTAACATGTTAGAAGGTATTGGTTTCAAATTGAGTAAATCCTTTTTTGTTCATGGATCATTGACTGGGTAGATTGTAACAGCTCCTTTGGAGCCATTATGGTATGTCATTTCAAACCAGCCATTGAAAGTGAGCACTCAGCTTCTCTGTTCAAGCTCAACACAAAATGTCCTTGAAATCTTTGTTCTATGTACTCAGCATATTGTTTTCTAACCTTTACCTAAAAGATTTTATTTTCAATATCAAAATCAGGTAAGTTATATTTTAAATAAGCTGTTAAAAATATATGTTCTGAAAGCAAAATTAATGGTACATGTGCAAAAAAAAAAATCAAAAATGAAAAACAAAAAAATCCTTCTAAAAGTTTTTTTTTTTTTAAATCATGTAGAAGCTTTTTAAAATTAAGAACTTTAAAAAGATAGATCGTTGAACTACCAAAATAAAAATATCTTAGACTAAAGTACTTTGTCAGGTAATACAGTTATAGATCTGTTTGTCATCAGGATGCTGAGCATGCTATTGCTCTGACATATTTTCTAAACCCGCACATGAAATCATGATCAGATTCGACAAGGAAAGCTTAAACTACATGAGAGAGGCCTCAGAGTTGATGAGCATTTGGGAAATCTTAAAAAGGGAACTGAACCATGCAAAGCAATTCCGTCTTTTCTATTTAGTTGTAGTAGATGCAACATCAGTCTTCAAGGTGAACAACACTGTACAAAAGTAGTCATTAATGCTGAAACCAGATACTTTTCTGGTGTCAAGCAGATCATTGGAGCTATAGATTTTTACACTCTGGAAACTTTTAGTTTCCTGTTTCTTCTAAAGTAACTCTTGAATAATGTTAAACATATGTATCTATCTATTCCTCTAAGCTATTTAAAAGCACTAAATAACACTGAGTAGGATAAGATGACATTAAATATTATAGAAGGAAAGAAAACTAACTACCTTTTCAAATAACAAAAACTGCTGGACAGGTTAGCAGCTGACATGAAATATACATCTGCAGTGCAGACTTCCAAAGAAACTTTTAAATTCTTCAGGTGAAAATAAGACTGATGACACCAAGTTTGGAAGAAGTGTTGGTCTTCCTGGGAGTAGGAAGGCCCTTCAGAGGGATCTGAACAGGCTGGATAACTGGGCTGAGGTCAGTGGGATGAAGTTCAACAAGACCAAGTGCACAGTCCTGCACTCTGACCACAACAACCCAAGACAGTAGTACAGGCTTGGGGCAGACTGACCACAACAACCCAAGACAGTAGTACAGGCTTGGGGCAGAATGGCTGGAAGATATTGTGGAAGAGATGGACCTGGGCATGTTAATCAAAACTTGGCTAAACATGAGCTGGTAGTGTGCTCAGGTAGCCAAGGAGGCCAATAGCATCCTGGCTTGTATCAGAAATAGTGTTGCCAACAGAAGCAGGGAAGTGATCATCCATCCATAGTCAGCACTGGTGAGGCTGCACCTTGAGTACTGCATTCAGTTTTGGGCCCCTCACTACAAAAAAGACATCAAGGCCCTGCAGCATGTTCAGAGCAGGACAATGAAGCTGGTGAGGGGTCTGGAGCACTTATGGAGAGTGACTGAGGGAACTTGGATTCTTTAGTGTAGAGAAGAGGAAGCTCAGGAGTGACCTTATCACTCTACAGTTCCCTGAAAGGAGGCTGTGGCAAGGTTGGGGTTGGTCTCTTCTCCCAGGTATCTAGTGACAGGCTTAGAGGGAATGGTCTCAAGTTGCACCATCAGAAGTTGAGGTTGGATATTAGGAAAAATTTCTTCTCTGAAGGAGTGTTCAGGCGCTAGAATGGGTTGCCCAGGAAGATGGTGCATTCACCATCCTTGGAGGTGTTCAAGAAACATTTAGACATTGTACTAAGGGAACTGGTTTAGGGGGTTATATTGGTGGTAGGTGCACAGTTGGACTAAATGATCTTGGAGGTTTTTTCTAGCCTTAGTAATTCTATGATTTTAGGAAATTATACTCCAGTAATAAACAGTAAGAATTGCCTGTCATCCAGAGATGATAATTCAGTCCAGACTAGGGAAACAACACATGTAAAATATATCGCATGTAATGACCCTTTTCAGCCTCAAAATTATCTTTTAAAACACCATTCTTGAGGAATGTTTCTGAGCTTCAAACCAGATTTTTTCAGCTGCAAGTGGACTTCGGTTTCTAACTGATAAATTATCCAGTATCAAAGAACACTGTAAATTATGTTTTCTAATGTGAATGAATGTTTTGTTAAAAATCTGAAGGAAAATGAGAGAAAGTGACATTGTCTATAAGGCCAAAATGAAGATTTAGGAAAAAAAGATTTCAAATTTTACAGCTTTTGGGAAACAAAGCTCTTGAAGCAAAACACAGTCCAAATTCAGTTTTGTAACAGCTCATATCCCACTTTTTATTTGCCTACTGTCTTCATTACCAATGAGAATTTGCCTTGTGTGGTTCTAAATCATTGTATTTACAAACATATCATATTTTATTGATCAGAGAAAATCCTGCTAATAGAAAACATGTTGAGGCATGAAAAGGCAGCTAGAATATGTGGTATATAATCTGCATGATTTCTGTCTTCATGAACTTCTATCCCCTGCAGCGTAAACAAAGGCAAACATATAAGATTCATATTCAAAAGGATTAAAAGCATACAAAATATTATGGTCTCAGAAAAAAAAAAAAAAAAAGAAAGAAAGAAAAAAGAAAAAAGAAAGGAGAAAAAAAAAGTCTGGGTTTTTATTTGCATAGAATTTAGAACAGTGTTATAGATGTTGCTGTTTTTCTGAAGCTGTTGAAGATAAAACTTCCAATATTCCTTTGAGACTACTGCATTATTTCTTCTAGATCTAACAGCAGAAGCTCAGAGTCATTCATCATCTCTCAGTATGACATCTCTATGACCAACAAGTCACTTAGCAAATTCTCCCAGCTGGCTGGAAGCATCATAAGCAAAGAGAGCAGAAAATCCCAGGGGGAAAGCAGATCTTTTCTTTCCTTTTGTCTTGTCTAAGGAGCATAGACTGCCTGGAAAACAGTTTTTAGGCATCTGTAATTGAATGTGAGATGAACTTCCACAAGCTTTAATGAGGAGTAATGTTACTGCCCAGGCAGAAGGAGTTAGTGTGCTGCTTTATGTTCCAAATTATTTCTTTAATATTAACCAAGGTTTCCAAGTATCCCCAGGCAACAGTGCTGTAGCAGAGGAGAAAGATGCAAATAATTCTCAACCTCCCAGCTAATCACCAAAACGTGCAGGAATAATAAGTGTATGGAAGAGATGTTTGTCAGGTAAGAGAAATAGGTCTTTCCCATGGGGAAAGGAGCCTTTCTTACCGTAGTTACACACAAAACCCTTTTGTACAGTATTTTAGTATTAAAAGTATAGGGTTTTCTGTTTTTTTTTTTTT
>PPHD01003154.1:10555-32620 GCA_002909625.1 Bambusicola thoracicus
TTTTTTTTTTCTTTTTTCTTGTCTGTGGCACTTCAAAGAGGAGAAATGATTCCAAATAACAAAAAGGCATTGATATTACAAATTTTGCATTAGAGAGTATAAGCGTTAAGAAAATCCTTTGCCATGCCCTCCGAAGTACTCTGTTCAATGATAAATCAGTATAAATTAATTTTAAAAGTAAATCTGAATTTAAATAGAGCTATATATAAGGACATAGGAAGTCTCATGGAAGTCATTTTAAAGGGCAGGGAAGTGAGCTCTCAAGGGGAAAAGGAGACTGCAATAAGTAAAGTAGCTGTGGAAGTTGTTCAATATGGGGCTTGAAGACATCCTTTAGGTTGTGAATGCATGAATATGCACTGATTCATGCCATCCTTTGAACAGTAATCTTTGTGAAAAATGAAGTAAAACTGGAGAAAGCCCGTTTACAATGAGAACAATTTTATAATTCTAAAATTCTTTCCATTATCAACTTACCTCAACAGATAAAAATATGATCACAAATCCCTTTTACACTAAAACACTTAATACTTAACTATTTTGATTCAATATATTTGTAATCATTAGTTACTAAACATAAATGCATAATGAAAAGGTTCAGTATGGCAACTGAAGAGTAGCTACTGTCAGAAACCAAAAGTTTTGCACTTTTCCTGCAGCCATTTGGTTTCTTAATTTACAGCAAATTTTTTTAATACTTTATAGTAACAGGGCACAAACTATTCTGCACCCACCAATAGGGAAAATAAAATTGGTTTGGGGACTAAAGTGTAAGGGGAAAGATTGCTCATCAAAAAGTTCCTCAGAATGGATTGTCAGATGTGCTGGTTGTACATATGTTATTATGGTATCAAGGCATAAAACTAAAAGAACAGGAGGCTGTGTCTCATCCAGAGACTGTTGCATGTCTCCCAGAGCTACGATTCTCTCTCATTGTTATGACTGTGGCATTTTCCTTTTATTCTCTGTTTCCTTCTCCCTTCTGAATGCCTCTTCACTGCTTTTTCTTTGTTATGCCTTACCCACATACCCACATCATCTTTGCATCTCCCACTTGCTTTCCCCAAGCTTCCTGGCACTTCCCCATCCTTGCTCAATTCATTTCTTACCTTCTCCAATCTTAAGAGTTGAGGGGTATGTTTAAAAACCTCTGTCTCAGAAGATATGTACAAGGAAAACCTATTTGTTAAAACACACAGAAATACATACTAAAAAGGATAAATATACGAAATAAAATAAAGAACAAAATATTTAACTCAAAACTATGCGTATAACTGACTCAGTAACTGCAATGCCTGACCTCTATTACCTTTTCTCAATATCTGAATCACTAGCCTTGAGTAAGGAATGGACAAACAATGCACAGAAAGCATCCTAAAGAAAATAATGAGCTAGAAACCAACTTAAAGGAAAAGGGAAAATCCTGTTTGTGCCATAGAGGCCTCACTGTCTCCTACTTCTCGTAATGGTACCTTCTTCCCCCTTTTTCCTAGCAGAGAACCAAATGCATTGCCAGGACCATACTTTCAAAAAATCTAGGGAGGAGACTGGGCACCAAGGTTATTATCTCTTCTCATCACATAGAGCTCTGAGCAAGCCATGTGTGATAAAAGTTGTTCATGTTGTACTCCCTTGCTGCATTATTTTTTGCAAGGTGGACCAACTTTGATTGAAGGGCCTGAAAATGTTCCTGTTGGCTATGCAGCCTGTAATCTAGTAGTTGGACTAATATCCAATTGGTTAACAAACAAAAATTATCTTGCTCAATAAGGCTTAAGCAAGGAAAATTTTTCTTTTTTTTAATCCTTTCATTCAGATTTTGGGTTAAGTATTTTCTTCTTTATGATTTAAACTAGCATAATTTCCCTGTTTCATATGACAAACTCACCATTCCATTCTAAACCTAAGAAGAAACTTTTTTGCCCAACACTCTTAACTAACAGAGTTTAATGTGCTTTTAATTATTAAAACACATAACTGTATTAGTTATAGCTTTCTTTTGTAAAGTATCTTGGGATGCATTTGTATGAAATGACACTCAGAATAAAACTGTATTGCAGTAAAGACCTGTTCTTATTTATTTTTTAATAACTATTTGATCTTGCCTTGATTTATTGAGTCACTAAGGCATCTTATTCCTGCTGATTTAAGGGATGCTGTGAAGTTAACTCATATGAAGTCAGACCATCAGCTAATGTAATCGGCAAAGTTCCAATGCAATCAATGGAGAGCTGCCAATTCATACTAGCTCTGTTCTGTAACAGTTTTTAAAAATCTCTCTTCATTTCTGCTTTAAATGGCATTTTATATGTGAAATATTTTCTTTTAATCTCTATTGCTTCTCACAAAGTACACTGTTTATTTTTTTTCCATTTCATCTTACTTAGGTAAATTAGACTAGTTTATTTCTAAAAGCCTTCCAGTTCTGCCTCTGATACAATAAAAAAAAATATTGAAATGTTTTCACTGCTAACTCCACAGGGAAATATAATAAAATTGAAGCTATATGTTTTGTAATTTTTATGGAAAAACTGCTGTCATAGAAAACCTGCTTATTAATATGACATTATAGTGCTCATTCTCAAACACTATATGAAGAATATCAAATCATATATACCTATGACAACCTAAATTTTTGAGTTTTAGGTGTCTCCAGACAGGCAGCTTAAGAAATCATAGGGAGTCCTGATTCAGCGAGGTTCTGGAAAATGACATAAATTGTGCATGCAAATACAGGTGCACACAAAAACACTACTGACAATGTAAGAAAACATTTGCATTCATTATGGTCAATTTTTCTTTATATTCAATCTTAAAACACACAGCTTAGAAGGAGCGATTTTTTTTTTTTCTGAGACTACAGGCTCTTTTATCTCTATATGTGAGAACAATACAATGAAAAAAACTGTGTATGAAATAAAAGGTACATACCATTTAGCATTTTTCCGCCTAAACTCGTTGTACAATTTTTCTTTTTTAATGCTGACTCTTTTTCACAGTATAAATGGAATATTGTAAATTCTAAATAGGAAAACTTATGTAATCATGTTAAGTACCATTTCAAATCTTGTTCAGTTACATGACCGAGCTTGTACATATCTACCTGAGATGTACATGCCTGTAATTCACTTCAGTATTCATTCCATGTCATTTTTTTTCCAGTTTCTTATGTTAGAATAAAGTATTTGAATAGTTAATGCAATTAAAAGATGTTTTATACTCAGTAGCTCCCACTGGTGACAAAGTTATGGTAAACTGCTAATTTGGTAAATCTCAGGGTCTAGTAGATGTTGGAGGCTTACCTAGTCAACCAGGGTCTCTTTATAGTAAAAGGAGAGAAATAAATACTGTTGGAATGCACTTCACCTAATCAAAATCAGAACTTTAAAATGGTCTAAAATTTCCATTTTCTGTAAAAGACACTGGAGTGACTAGTTCAGATTTTAACATCTAAGAGTGAATATCTAGGTCAGGATTCAGTTCAAGAGTAAAACATTTTATATTTAGTTGTCTACATGAAGTGATCCACAGATACACAGGGTATCAAGACTTACATTTTAGATAAAGAAAAGCTATTAAATGCAGCTGATGGAATCAAGAGAGCAATCTGGTGTCTAATTTAGCTCAAACACTTAGAGTGAGCAGAACTGCTCCCCAGGCTATCCTGGTTAATCCTCTGACATGGAAGCTGATTTAACTTATGTGACTACCTACTACCACAGAGATACTTACATATGCATTTTTTTTATTTCAAACAGAATGCATATTAAAGTGTTTTTTCCTGATGCTTATCATAGCATATTGTTTCCATATTCGAAGTGGGCCCATATCTCATCAAACAAGTCAAATATATTTTAGCTCTTAGCTCTTGTTTCAGAATTTCATATTTAAAATTTACAGTAAACTGGCACAGAGAAAGTTATTGCACTACAGACAAACAACATCCATTTGAACTCTATACCAGAAAGGAAATTTTCATTCTTGACTCTATGTTTTTGGATTTTCCATAGGTGTTGAACAAGTATTAATAGATTTACAAGGTTCTTAAACATTTTTGAAATGCTAGCTGAACTTCTAAAGTTATCTCATAATAAGTATGCATAAATGTATGTCTCATAAATAAGCAAGGTTACTTAGAAACTATGATTTAGCAGTTAGTATGTTAAGGACTCTGTATGATCTAAAACTGTGATCTGCAAAATTAAGTGTTTGTTTAGTTTTCTGAATATATAATTTTTAATGTCTAGAAAACATGGATGAGAAAGAGCATTTCTTTCCCAGTTTTGCCTCCACTTGTTCGGATTTACATGAAACAACTTACCCTGATTCAGTATTTTCTACACATAAAGGCATAAGATGCAGACCTTGCAGACATACTCAAGCTTACTTAACCAATCCAGGTAACAATTTGTATCAAGATAGCATAGTAAAATCTCACTTCTGAGGGATTCCAATTAGGTAAATGTGTCATGGTGAGTTAGCGTTTTTTGTTGGTTTTTTTTTGTTTGTTTGTTTGTTTTTCCAGTTGAAATCATAGAATCATAAAATGGCCTGGGTTGAAAAGGACCACAATGATCATCTTTCAACCCCCCTTCTATGTTCAGGGTTGCCAACCACTAGACCAGGCTGCCCAGAGCCACATCCAGCCTGGCCTTGACTGCATCCAGGGATGGGGCATCTACAACCTCTCTGGGCAACCTGTTCCAGTGTGTCACCACCAGCTGTGTGAAAAACTTCCTCCTAATATCTAACCTAAACTTCCCCTGTTTTAGTTTAAAACCATTCCCCCTTGTTCTATCACTATCCACCCTCATAAACAGTCATTCCCCCCTCTTGTCTACACTCCCATCAAATACTGGAAGGTCACAATGAGTAAGACTATATTTGGTACCTAAACAAATAAAAAGCTAACTCAATATACATTTCTACAAGATTCAGTCACCCATTTAACTGGATCATCAATATACTTTTAATCATGACCATTGAATGTACTCCACTTTGCATGAAGTAATTAAATAATCTTTCAGTCACATAAAGAGAGCAAGTGAATAATTGCTGGCAGAGTGAGGCATTTATCCCAGCCCATGTCTCAGAGGCAGGCTAGGAAGCAGGAATTCTACTTTGTGAACAAGGTAAAGGTAAATTCAGTGTTCAAAATTTAGCATTTTGCTGCTCAGTATGGTATATGCTTAGGAACATACAGTTCAGTGTCATAAAAATTTACCAACTCTCCTTTACAGAGAAAAGAGAATAGTATATACTCTCTATACATAAGTCTAGACAGCAGTGATGATTTTAAAGCTTTACATTTGGGGCTTAGAAACCAGGTTTGTACCACATAAGTATCTCTAGTTCTCTTCCAGCTTTTATTATCTGTCTGTCTAAACTGTTTAAAATATAGTCTTCTGTTTATACAATATTCATCATAATAATAGATACTACCATAATAGTTAATGAGTTCCATTTATCTCTGGTAGAGCTCTAAGTGCAAAGCCATAAATATGGGCCAAAGTGACCCAAAGATGACCACAGTTTTAAATCTCAAAATGACGTTATAAAAAAATTTTCTACTAAGTCCCAATTAATCCTTGGTTAGAACAGAACAACTAAAGAGACACATGTAAGAGAAGCATTAATACAAAATTAGTTTAGTCAGATCCATTTTTTTGCAATGCACATAAAATGAATTCAATATGACAAGGCACTTAAATCGTTACCAAAATATTTCTGAACCTGGCTAAATATCACCTTAAGGAAAAATCAAAAACATAAAGAGCAAAGGGCCACAGTGTACTTTCAGAGATATCAAAGTAAGTCCTCGGCAGGTACAGCAACTTTGTGTGTGCAATAACTGTGTTACACTAATGATTCCATTCCATTTTCTTAACCCATCAGCTCAAGCAACATTTTAATGTATACTAGTCAGAACACTGAAGAAACTAGCACTTTCCCTCACAGGATTCTTACAGTCTGAAAAACTGGCATACTTCTAGAGGCTTTGGTCTGCCAATTCATGGTCCAGAGATGGCATGACCTGTACAAATTCCACTGCACCATTTAACATTAGCTCCAGCTCTCACAAATGGAGTCCATTTCAAAAAATATCATGGTGCAGACAAAAGGCATAACATTAAATTATATCTCACATTGCTTTAGGCAGAACACAATGCTTTCAGAGAAAAAAGTCTCAAGCTTCACTTTCCAAGACATTTGTACATTAAGCAACTGAGTGATTACAGTTATGTTTGTTTACTAAAGGGGAAAATTGTTTATAATTCAAAAGAAAGCTTGTTCAGAAATTACTCAGTGTTAACTGCAGAGTTATAATCCTCTGATAACAATAAATAACAAAGATTACTTTGACAAAAACTTAACTATAACAGCACTACGAAAAGACCCCACATACTTGACTAATTATAGTAATTGAAACTGTACTTAATTTGCTGTTACTGTTTTTCTGCTTTTAAATCCCAAGGAGCCACAATCACTTGGTTTGTGAAGGTATGGTTTAATACCAAAATAATAAATTTGGCTTTAGATGGATAGGCTGTGCTCAGAGAGCTTTGTAGCCTAGCTACTACATGTAGAAATCTGCATGCACTAAAGGAAGCACAGTTTTCTTACTGAGTGTTTGTATTACTAGCAACTTTACCTGTTGCTTATTTTACAGGCATTTTTGTAAAGGTACCTAAGTATGATAGCAGGGAAACCTTTGTTATTTTATCATAGAGATGTAGACTAGTAATACTTTCCATGCGCTTTTGTGGTAGGAGCCAACACCACTATCATATTCAAAATATTTGTAGATGAACAGTGCCAGTTGCCAAAGTGAATTAGGGGTTTTCTACTCAAGATATTTATAAAAATACATGTAGACAGCATTCATGATTAAAAAAACTCATGTTGTGTTTGCACTGAAAAGATGACACATAACTACACACAAACACTAAAATTCAGAATCCTGTGGGATTTGGGCTCCCTAGTCTATTCTAGAGGTTTTGGGATCTAATTCCTGTTTCAAAGTCAGCAAGACTGGATGGAAAAAGTGTTAAATCCAAGGGGTTTTTGTGCTGCAAAGACCAAGCTGTATCATAAGGGATGGCTTTTAAAAAATGAAGCAGTTAATTACAAAATGGTAATTCCAAAACACTGGTGGCCACAGCCCTAAATAGAAAGATAACTTATAAGACTCAAATCACACTTACCACAGGACTGCAGACCTGGTCCTGCTCTCATCTGAAATAGGTATCAACATTCTACTGACAAGTAATAGGAATCTAATCAGGTCCTAAATCTGCTGCTTAGAAGATTAGCTGAGTTCAAGCAGCCTTTTCATGAAAGAGATAACAAGCAAAGTGAATTTCAGACACTTCAAGGAGTTAAATTCTAAATCTCTTAGAAAATACTGTCTTTGGGCATGGCACATTTTGTACTGTTTTGTTAAGGGAATCAAATCTCCGGTAAATGAAATGGGTGCTTCTGAAAAGCAAATGATTAACAAATTTATGTATTGAAGAAACTTAAAAGTCAAGGGAACCAGAGTTCTTCACTCAGTAGCTTAGAGAGATATTGTGTCCCATGTAGTTCTTCTCAAATTCTTTCTTTTTCTCTTGGTTTCTTATCCTTTCCGTTTCTTTTCATTTCCTCTTCAAGACTAAAATTTCAACAAAAATATTTCTATTTCAATTTTCTCGATAGTAATTTGCTTCCCTGTCCTTTTTTCTTCTTTTTTTTCTTTTTAATTATTATTTTAAACAACAGCAAAAAAAGAATTACAAGCATTCTGGCTTTGAAAGTAGCCGAAATACCAGAGAATATGTTATATAGTGCTTCTAACTCAGTATTTCTTAAAATAAGGTGAGGATTTTTGCTTTTCCCTCTGTAGAAAAGTTTTCAAATGTTGAGTGTTTTCAGATTTTTTGACTCTACAAAAAGCAATTCATGCCTGTAGTGGATTTCCAAGGTCACAGCCTGAACCAAAACATGAGCATGTGAGTGCTGGAGCAGGGGAGTGGGGGGGCTAGAGCCACCCTTTCTGTCTCAGAGATGCTTCTGGGAGCACGTGTGCTATCTGAGTCTGTGCAGGTCCCAGTTCCCCTGCCCTTTTCTCCTGCAGCGCAACAGTACAAACAGGAGAAGGCTGCGTTCCTCATCTCACCCCTTTCTCCAAAATGTTACTGGGAGGGGTGAGTTAATTTCTCTTTGATATCTTTCCCTATAGTGCCTATTTCTCAAATAAAGGCTCTGTCATCACCTTTGTTCTACAGTGCTTTTTTAATATATTAGTCTTGCAGAAGAGGTTTAATCTTAACACTTGTATGGAACTTTTTGAAGAAAAAAGAAGATGAAAAGAATATGTAGCAGGAATATCTTGTAGGTGAAAAGTTTGTTTTTTATCATGACAAATTAAAGAAGAGGGTAATATAAACATTTTCATGATTGCTGATATTGAACAATAATAGGGAAAGTGTCCTATAAATATGTTTAATTCTTGTAATTTACTTATTTGTAACACCTTAAATCTCTTGCAAATAATGATTAAGAAATGTTATGCAGACTGGAGTTTTCCAACAAAGAAGTACATGTCGAATTTGGCATTCAGCTACAATTTTTAGATATTATTTTCCAATAAAGAAATACTTTCTGACATACCATTTTCATTGCTTACCCTCTGCGTCTGTTTTGTCTTTTACACAGATATATGCATTTGAAAAAGTTCGGCATGTGTTACATGACTAATATCACTTGCCTTTAATAAGCCTTGTTTACATTCACTTTTAATCATTCCTTCTACAGCATGACACCTCTTTCTTCTGTTCATTAGGATGTTATTCATTGTGATTTGTTCTTATACCAATATATATATTTGTTTTCTGCTACTAGTACCAACTGTATTCTATACTTTTCTTTCTTTCTTTATCATGCCTATCAGGGTCCAGATTAGCAGATGAAATAGTAAGTAGCAAGCAATATTGCATTAGGTTTTTCTTCATAAATGTTTTAAACTATACACATATATACCAAGACTCAGGTTCTCGCCCTTCAAGTCAAGATCAGCTTAAAGCAAAATCAGGCCTTATTGCCTTATTACATTAATTTATTATTATGTTTCCTTTGTTAATCCCAACAATGTTCCTGCTGCTCATGAAATTACTATTTTATTAAAATAAAAATACTGAGATTCTCTCCAGGGACATTTTACAGTGAAGATCTCCTGTTTAACTACGATTAGTAAAATATTGATCAGACCCTTAAACATAGTAACATTTGTTGATTTAATCTATTTCTAAGTATATTAACTTTTGGAGATGCTCATCTGTTAGTTACTCTCAGAGCTGAAACTTCACAAAGCATCTCAAAGACAGACACTTGTTGACTGATATTAAACTCTCCATCACTGAGACAGAATTTGCATAGGTTTGATTTCTTACTCTCAGTGACAGTTAAATATGTCCTGAATATTGAACAATACAAAGTTCAGATGAAAGAGTTTGTCACTCCTAATGAATTTGCCATTAAATTATGTAAATCTGTAATGGGATGGAAGATAAGTTATTTATCAAAGCAATGAAAAAGAAGCCCAGGAAACAAGAAAATAGTATATAAAGATGGCAGACTGACACTTTTTATAAACTGAGTGATTAATTTTGAATTTATACATCTTGTAATATCTTCTGGTAGTAACAGAAGATAATAAAATAGGAAGTACAGATACAGTAAAAATCAGTGCAAATTTTGTGATAATTTTCCACTGTCATATACTTCAGGAACTGTGCTAGTGAAATGGATGTAACTATTTGCTTAATCAAAGAAGTGGAGCTTACCTCATAATATACACATTTTCAGCTGTTTAGACTCTCCAGGACCTTCAAAAAGAGAAAAAAAAAAAAAAAAAAAAAACACTGAGGAAACAGAAGAAAATAAAAATAGGACTTCTTAATATACTCTATATATCATATATACTTACACTATTATCCAGTGCACCATCACCAGTCATACTTGTCAGATGAATAACAAAGTACTTTGAAAAGGTTGTCCCCCTACAAAACAAAACAAAATGAAACAAAACAAAACCAAAAAAAGTTCTAGGGTATATAAAAGAGATAAATATTTAATAAATATTTCAGAGACATTAATTTAATTCAGTTTCCCCTGGCCTTAGGAGAGCTTTTCTGAGTCTTGTCTAATAGGGCCATAACTCTGCACCCTTGTGCAACATTAGAAAATAGGATTATAAGTGTGGAATTGCATTATAGGCAAGGAGACAATAACAATCTCAGAAAGTTCTGTATTCTAGTTAAAAATAAGCATTTCCATTTCCCTTCTGACATGCAACTGATAACTGACTATTCACCTTCTGTTACCACAAGGGAAGAATATCAGACTACAAGAGGAATATCAATAGCTGTGTTTTAACCTCTTCACTCATTTTTCAAAATCATTTTCAGAGTTGAAGATGGATAACCATATAGACACAATGTAGAGTAAGAAGTAAGTAGCCACCCAGTCACAGAGACTGCTCACAAGCCTGTTATCTCTGTCATATCAATGAGAAAAACTGCATTTTCCAACCCAAAACTTTATCACTCATGCAAGATGCATTCTCCACCACAGCCTTGCTCCTGACTCTTCAACAGGCATATCTGAGAGGATGGGAGAACATAGAAAATGTGGCACAAATATGGATGAAAGTTACCAGTTGTGATGGCCACTAAAATCTCATGTTTAGAATAGCACTGCGAGATTGTTGAAATAAATATAGGCACTGCTCTCACTCCTTCCCTAGCAACTTCCTCTGTTGATGCTTCTTCAGGAAAGGACTTGTGAAATCAAACTCTGTAAGAACAGAACTGACTGATGAAGTAAAATGCTCAGCAGCTAAATACTGAGAATGAGAAATTAAAGCATTGATGTAGGGGAAAAAAAAATAAAAAAAAATAAAAGAAGGAAAGCTTTTGTTCTTTCTGAAGCTAAGCTGTTTACCATAGAGATTTGTTTGTTTAACCTACTAAGTGACTCACTGCAGAAGAGAATTGAGCCCTTCACCTTAAACTATCTGCAGTGTAATAGAGTGTAAGAATGAAGAGCTGGTTGCTGTGATCCAAAGCAATTTCCCCTACAGTGTCAATACATAGGAAAGATTTTTATAAACAATATTTAAGCTACCAAAATTCTCACATCACAAATTCTTCATGTAAAAGAAATTTACTGAATATCCAAAAAATTAAAGAGATAAAGCCTATTCAAGCATTTATTGAATAACACTGCCTACAAAAATGAAAAATAAAGAATGAACAGAAAGGTAAGGCAATAACAAGTCTTAATCTTAATCACTCATTCTAAAGAAATAATCATGAAATCATCTTATATAGAGTGTCCATTTGCATAAAACAGCTAATGAACCAAAAGAGAAGATGAATTTTCAGTTGAATTTTTACTTTCTCATTTATTTGCAAGAATTACATGCTCATGGTGAAAAAAAAAAAAAAGTGCATTGCAGGGAAACACTGAAAAATCTTATTTTGATTGTCAAAAATGTGCAGCATATGATCCTTCTTATTTAAAAGTGTTGATTAACACTTCATTTTCGCTCACTGCTGTTTGTCTTCCTTTGCCAGAATAGAGGCATTACCTCAATGTTTTATCTCTGTACTTATAATATTTTCTATTTAACACAAGTATGATAGTATAAGATTGTAAATATTGTAAAAATTCTTCTTTCCACACCACACATTCCATCTTCAAAAATGATTCTGTTATTTCAAGTTGTTGATTGGTTTTCCCAGATTTGCCATTTTCTTATTGATTCTTACCTGTCTATTTTACTTTGTTCTTATATGCTCTTCGTGTAATATCATCATTAATTTCACCACTCTTTCTTCCAAGGAAGTCTTGCGTAGAGGAATGTTTACCAGCAGATAGCACAGAAATTTTTCTCAAACAGATATTCAGTCATAAAATGCAGTATAGTAGGTTTTCGGGAATGGTGACCAAGTTACAAATCCTTGGCACAGTCCAGTGTCATGTTGTTGTCTAGGATAAAGATAATTTTCTTTGTGGAGGGTCATATGGTGGTGTGTTTTGAATCAGTGATGAAAATAGTGATGATAATAGACATATATTTTTAGTTGTTGCAGAGTAGTCCTTACACAGAAACCAGGTCTCTTCTGCTGCCCTGCCAGCAAGCAGGTTGGAGTGCAAAAGAAGTTCAGACACAGGATAGCTGATCCAGACTGTCCAAGGGGATATTTCATACCATATAGTGCCATGTTTCACAATAAAGCTGTTGGGAAAGAAGGAGAAAGTGGGGGACGTTCAAAGTGATAGCACCTGTCTTCCCAGTAAACCATGAACTTCTTCCATGCTTTCCCATGGGAAGAAGTGAATGAATTCCTTGTTCTCCTTGCTTGTGTCCACAGCTTTTGCTTTGCCTAATAAACTGTCTTAACATCAAAAAATGAGTTCTCACCCTCTTACCTTTCTGTTTCTCTCCTCCATCCCGCTCTGGATGACAGAGACATACCGAAAACTTGATCCAGAATTTTTAAATGTAGAAAGAATAAATTCACAACATGCTAGGATTTTAACACAGAAAAAAAAGACCTTTATGCATTTCAACAAAGACCTCAACTTCTCCTGAAAAGTAAATTTAATATAATTGTAAAAGAGTTCAGCTAACAGAAAAATTATTCATGATTTATTGACAGAGAATATACTTGCTTGTAGGAACACAAAATATACTAAAATATAACATCTACATTTTCAGAAAATAATGTTATTTCCTTGAAAATCTGGCATAGATTTTGAATTAATACCACAATCAGGAGTTGAAATATTTCAGGGGGAAAAAAAAAAAGGCAGGTTTGTTTTCCTAGGTATCTGAAACATCTTTCTAATCTTCAACACTTGCTCAACAGAACATAACCCTTGATTTCATTGTCTAAGACTGTGTCAATAATTTAAGTTGAAATGTTTAACTCATGTCTGGATTATCTGATCTTATCTGACTGATATTGGCTTTTCTGATGGAGGACACAGATTTGCTGAACAGCCCTTGGAGACTTGGATGGATGGATACGTGATGAAAACAAATGTTGTTAACAGACTAACAACACAAAAGGATTTAGCGGTATTAATTAACTATTTAGAGACACTGCAACAAAACTTACAAAGAGTTACGCATAGAGTTGTAATTCACAATCCTTACCCTCCTGCAACAATGCAAATCAATCAACTCCTGTTCCTTTCTGGGAGGAACTGGCATCCCAGTTTATCTTTAATTACTGGAAGATAAGAGACATCACTCTTGATCTGTAGATACACTGTTTCCAAAGCAGCACTCATTATAGTCCAGGACTGTTTTGGCTATTGTATTGGCTACTGTACCTGGGCAGGTGTTGGCAGCAGGAGCTACAGGACTCCTCTGTGAGATGTGGAGATGTTCAGAGCTACCCTGCGCCATACACAGTAGGTTCCAGCTGGCTTCACCAGTGTCAGTGTGGGGCTAGGCATATCAGCCAAGGTTGCTGTGCCTCTGGAAGATACATTTTAGAAAGGGTAGAAAGCATCTGCTTCCTGGCAAGAGACGCAGCCCATGGAGAGAAGCTCACACAGGAAGATGTTGTCTGGCAGGACCTGCAGCCTTGAGTAGAGGAGGAATAACTAGAACAATTTTTTAAGGATTTTATCCCATGGGATCCCATGCAGGAGCAGGTCAAAAGTGTGAGGAGGAAGTTGAGGCAGAGAGGAATTGTTATGTTCTGATTGCAACCTCCATTCTTCTGCACTGCTTGAATAGGCAGAGGAGGTAGAAAGCTGGAAATGAAGTAGTGTATTCATCTAGTGTCGATGGGAAAGGTATTTCTAGTTTTGTCTTTTTTTTTTTTCTCACTATTCCACTCTTATTTTTAATTGGCAGTATATAAAAATAATCTCCCCTAAATTCTGCCTATTTTGCCCACAGTCGTAGATAGAAAAAGCTATCTGTCTTTATCTCAAACCGTGGGCTTTTTTACCCTGTCATCTTCCCTTGTCTTGTTGAGGAATATGAGCGAGAGAGAAGCTTGGTGGGGTTCTGGAAGCCAGCCAAGGTTAAGCCATCAGAACTACACAGCCAGCAAAAGCTGGAAACAACTGACACAGATGATAAGTCAGATGGCTGTCATTGTGGTGATCACAGGAATGCTGTGGAATTATGTTGCATTGGCAGCAACATGGCACATAAACACAGAACATTTAATGGACAATTGTGCTTGAAGGAAGATTCTAGGATTTTCCGTGATGAGTGAGTTCTCATTTTGACTTACGGATTTATTACTCACATCTTACAACTATCCTGATGTCCTGGTTTCAGCTGGGACAGAGTTGATTTTCTTCACAGTCTCTGATATGATTCTAAGTTTTGGCTTTGGGAGAAAAACAATACTGATAACGCATCAATATTTTAGTTGTTGCTGAGCAGTGCTGTACAGAGCCAAGGACATTTTAGCTTCTGTTACTGTTCCCAGAAAGGTGGGCTGGGGGGTCCAAAGTTGTTGGGAGGGGACAGAACTAGGACAGCTGGCCTAAACTGGCCAAAGGGGTATTCCATTCTATATGACATCATATGAAAGAACTGTAGTACTGAAAGGAGTTGTCTGGGGGGTGTTGCTGCTGCTCAGAGACTGACATTGAGTGGTGAGAAATTGATTGTGCATTATTTTCTTTGTATATATATATATCACAGAATCACAGAATTTCAGGGGTTGGAAGGGACCTCAGGAGATCAAGTCCAACCTCCCTGTTAAAGCAGGTACACCACAATAAGTCACATAAGCAGGCATCCAGACAGGTTTTGAATATCTCCACTGAAGGAGACTCCACAACCAGTCTAGGCAACCTGTTCCAGTACTCTGTCACCTTTACCACAAAGAAAATCTTCCACGTTTGTATGGAGCTTCCTATGTTCAAGTTTTATGATATTGCTCCTTGTACTATTGCTACACACCACCAAGAAGAATCTGGCTTTGTCCATTTGTCTCTAACTTCCCTTTAGATACCTATTAATCAGATCCCCTCTCAGCCTTATTTCCGTAGGCTGAACTGACCCAGCCTCATGCGGGAGATGCTCCAGGTCCTTTATCGTTTTTGTGAGCCTCTGAAGGATTCCTTCTAGGAGATCTCTGTCTTTTTTTAACTGAGGAGCCCAGAACTGGACGCAATATTCTAAATGTGGCCTCACCAGGGCAGAGTACAGAGGGAGGATCACCTCCCTCAACCTGCAGGCTGTGCTCTTTTTAATGCAAAAATATGTATTATTATCTTTATTGTTATTTCTCACTTCCTTTTATTATCTTAATAAATTGTTCTCATCTCAAACCTATGAGTTCTACCTTTTTTTCCAAATTCCCTCCCCTGTCCCACTGGGAGTAGGGGACAGAAGGGTGAGGGAGAGTGAGCAAAAGGCAAGTTAAATCACAACATTTGAGAAACCTGCCAGCAATTAAACTCTACAACCTACCTATGTAGTTATCAAGGTACTTTGTAATTTATTTTGCAAAGATCTAAACAAATATCATTTTGTTGCAAATGAAGTGCAGTATTTCTTGTTCTACTAGCAGACATGAAGCATATTGAATCAGCCCTCTTTCCCTAACATTCATTTAAGATTTCCAGCCCAGTATCACCATGGTGTCTCAGTTTCTTCTTTGCCTTTATGATTCTCTTTCACAACCTTAACTGTTCGTATTTCTATCCTCTAAATTCTCCTGTTAGTGCCATTTTTTTGGAAGCCCAGTGCCCAGTGCTAGAGGCATTATGCCAGATGTCTTCCACTCCAAGCAAAGTATCATAATTACCGTCTATGTCTTACATGCATTATTTCGCTTAATGAAGCAGAGGTTGTAGGGGGAGAAAGGATGTTTTACTAGCCAAATTAATATAATTTAGATTATCACATCTTCTGTAATACCATTTTGCATTTTGTTACAACAATGAAGATTTTTCCCCTGTAAAGAGATTCTTTGTGATTTATTTAGAAGATTTATTTTTGATAAGTTTGCAACCCACTGCGTCTTTTTTTTCTGCCACAGTGCTGCCTCTCACTTAGTCCTCACTTTTTATTTTTTAATGTGTGTTTTTCTCTTTTACTGTTCTTATGTTTCTATCTTTTGCAACTCTTTTTATGTCTTAGTCTCGTTATTGTATTTTCTTCATATTGCTCTGTTACTCTTTCTTACTAATCCTTTTCTCTTTATGTTCAATCATTTTTTATCTACAAATCATTAAGAGGTCCTGATGCACCATTTGGTTTCTAACTATCCTTCTCCTACATCAGAATACGTCTAAGTTTTCAAGTTTCTTAAACTTCCCATTTCCTTTTTCTGCAGTGTTTGGTGATTAATTTCTTCCAGGTCACCTATAAATAAGCTCTCTTCAGATTAAATTCTAACATTTTCTCCACTCCATTTCAAGTAACCATTCTGCCTTCTGAGGCAAAGTGCTCTCATATATAGTGTGAGAACTGTTTGAACAATATGTTATTTACTCATGTTTTCAAATTTAAGGAACCAGCTTAGGTCCTTGAGTTGACCTCTATGTCTGATAAAGGGTAAATAGCTACTGTTTTGTCTCAGTCATCTCTATTGTAGATATCTATAGTGGATTAATATGCGTTAAATACCATGGGCAATCCATGTTGTATTACTCCTTAAGCAGAAGATCTTGTCCTTTAGCTCTTCTATTAGAAATAAAATTTAAAAGTAAGCATTATAAACATTCAGACTACTTGCATAATTTTGAACCTGGAGGCATTTTGACACCAGTGAGTCTGTGAATTTGGAGGAAAATTTGGAAGAAAAAGAAAATAATAATAAAAAAAAAACAACAAGCTTTAAATAAAAGCTCAAAGGAAACTTTAACTATGGATTTTACATGTCCTTTTCATAAAGAAAAAAGAAACACACCATAATAAGAATAAAGGTCCAACTTTAAATTGTACTCTTGCTATGCTCACCCATTTTTTTTCTTTTCATTTTCCAATTCACATTTATTCTAACAAAAATGATATGCAGGTAGGTGTTTATCTTTCTCTTTTAGTCTAATATTTAAAAAGATGTCCCTCTATGATCTTGTGTTTGATTTTCCTTACAGAACTCATTTAGCCTTTATTTAAATTCATCTTTAAATATTTCTGTATTTCAGAATTAAAATGCAATATGCATGACAAGCTTTGCAGAAATAGACAAAACACTGTAAACTTAATCAAAATGACAATAAACATTTCTTTCTTTTTTATTTCTTTCCATTTTAAACTTACTCCTTTAACTCCTACTAGATATACAGATAGTCACAATCAATTTATTGTCTGTTGTTTCCCTCAGGAAAACATGAGTGTTCCCAAGCATAATCTTATTTCTCTTTTCAATCTCAGTAGGAAAAAAAATTACACACATTTCTCTGGAAGCTTGGTATTTTTTCAAGTAAAGTACACTAATCTTTTTGACAATTATCTGTGAATGTCTTAATAAAACTTAAGTACATTCAAAAGAGCTTATAATATTTCCTGAGTACAGAGACTATTTTGCAATATCTCTAGCACTGCAAGTATTGGAAGCATCTAGGTATGTAACTTTACAGTTCAGTAGTTCTGCTCCAGAAGTACATTGAAAACTATTGGGCTCAGATACAAATGTACCTAAAGAAAAACACTTAACAGCTCTCCAAATGTTTTTGAATAACTCACACTCTGGCCCTACATGCTCTTTTTGTTGGAATAATTTAGCTGTAATTTTATAACCATCTATTTCAATAGAGCAAAAATGAAAGGCAGCACAAGACTTGTGAAGGGCTTGGAGAATATGCACTATGAGGAGTGACTGAAGGAACTGGGGCTGTTTAGTCTGGGGAAAAGAAGACTAAGGGGCAACCTTATTGCTCTCTTCAAATACCTGAAAGGAGGTAGCAGAGAGAGTGGGGTTGGTCTCTTCTCACTGGTGACAGGTGACAGGACAAGGGGAAATCGCCTCAAGTTGAGCCAGGGGAGGATTAGGTTGTATATCAGGAAAAATTTATTTACAGAGAGTGTTGTTAAGCACTGGAATAGGCTCCCCAGGAAGATGGTTGAGTCACCATCCCTGGATGTGTTTAAAAACCATTTAGATGTGGTGCTCAGGGACATGATTTAGCAGAGGGTTGTTAGGGTAGTATGGTTAGGTTGTGGTTGGACTTAGTGATCTTGAAGGTCTTTTCCAACCCTAGCAATGCTATGAATATCTCCTCTTTTTTAGTACATGTCTCAGAGATTTTCATATTATATCTGAAATATAATTGGTGTACATCTGTAATTTTTTTTGAATGTTCAATCTGTTATGGATTATTTCTAGCCTAAGAACAGTTTGTTTTTCTTGAAGCTCATGTTAGAGTCTCTCATTAAAATGTGATATTTCTTTAATGAAATCATGTTTTTAGAGAAAATTTCATCTAAGAACCAACTACTACATCCCCTTTATTCACATTATATTTCACAGTATGTATTTTAATTATTTATAATAACTTAAAAACTAATATTGTAACAAATAATATATTTAAATACTTAATATATATGTAACACATGGCAACCCAGAGAATAGAGCTGTAGCCTGGTATATTATTGAGACATGACTCTACTGTTATCCCATTCTGAATAACTTTTACTCTGGCGTGAATATAATAGGTTTGTGGGGGTTGTATGGACATATTTCAACTAAGCCTGTGTATCTTGGAGTATATTTTGGAGGAATACATGTTATGTGAGGATTTTATGAAGCTAGCTTTTATCTTAGTCTCAAGAGAGGAAAAGTTTTTGCATTCATCACTGTCTAGTCTGGTAGTAAAACTCTTGTTTTTAATGACTTTATTTTTTATTACTTCATTTTTCTTTTGTAATGTATGAATTGTGCAGTGTATCCAGTTGTCATTTCTAATTGATAACCTACACCAAGTACTTTGAAATTTTCAGTTCGTATCCCACACACACAAACACACACACACACACACAAACAAAAGGTTAAATTCCTTTCGCTTGTTGCTTTTTTTTAAATTGCTGTACATGAAAGTTGGAAAATTATATTTCCCTTTTCTTTCTTTTCCTGAAATATCAGTATACAGCAAGCTTAACCAAGCTCTCCATTATCTTTTCAAATTTATTTTTAGAAAAACATGTATAAAATGATTCTAATCCTTATGCTAACTCATCATACCTTAGTGCAGAGTTTCCACTTAATAATGAACAAATTTGAATTTATATTAAATCACTGTCTGTTACAACTACCTGTTTTTTATATTAACAGATACTATGTTTGAGAACCCAGCAGAAACACCACTAGATTTAGATAGAACACTCTTTTTTTTTTTTTTTTTCTAATTTAAAAATTAATTCTACAATATAGTTCCTCAAAAAAGTAGAGCTTGAAATAATTATTCTTGGTTTAGATACTATCTTACCTTCCTGGAGAATATTTTCTATTTTATTTATTTGGTTTGTTGCTTGGCTGTTTGGTTTCAGTTTCTGAAGATAGCTCATGGATTCATGGAATATTTAGCTATATTTCTGTCTTTGCTATTGTCATTTTGTTTTGTTTATTTTCAGCCAAAATATCCGAAATGGGATTAGAATTTCTTAGTAATACAAACATTTTCTCTATTGAAAACTGACATACTGCATTCTCTATTAAGAATGCAAATTAATAAGTTTTCTTGATAAAAGTAATTTAAAGGTTAAATATATTGTATTCTGACTTTAGTTGACCAGAAACTGCATTTCAGTTCAGGAAGTCATAAGGTAATTCTTAGTTTCTCCTTGTTCCAGGTCGGACAATAATATGCATTGCACCTTTGCCTACCAAAGGTTTCTTTCCCACTTTTTCTAGTGTCTGAGCTGTCCAGGGCACCCAGAGAAAAGTCTTGACAAAGCCTTTGTTCTTTACCTGCAGAAGAAGAGCCCCACCATCATGGGAGCTTGTTAGAAACTACAAACCACATGTATACTGAGAAGCAAATATAGGAAACTGAATTTATAATAGCTTTGTGCTCTTACATGCATGTGTGCCGTATTTTCAAAAATAAGTGTAAAGTATATAAACAAGAAGCATTACTTCTCAAGAAGGTGTTTATGGTTTTAAACAGAATATTGTTTTCAAAGCACTGTCACTCGGTTGGTGTTGTATATGTGCCTCTATGAATGTGAATAAATGCTAACATGACCCAGTGAATTCTGTGCAATACTATTTATATCCTGAAAATGTGGAAAATATCAGTGTTTTTCTGATTGATTTATCAAGAGTATTGTTATTATTCTTTTCAGAAAATGGGAGCATTTGCATATCTATGGAAAAGTGTCACTGTAAGACATATCAGGTCAAACTATATGAGTCACACCATGTCAGAATACAATGCACAAAGAAACTTTCTGAAAATACTGCAATCTGAGATTGTATGTCAGAATCTAGTACTTCATTACCAAGATAATCCAACCTGTGATAACTTTACTATCTAAAATTTTCAGTGCAGAAAAACTGTGTTAGTTAGGGATTGCAAAGGTCTCCTCTAGTCTTAACGACTCTTCTTTTTATGCAATATTGTAAAGGATTTACATGCTAAGCTCAAAACTGCTCCTTTTACAGAGCTTTGAGGAAAAACCGTTGTGTATCAAATATAATACCTATAATTTTCTGTATACAAATCAATTAAATACAACAAAGTAATAAGAGATAAAGCTGATAGAACACCACATCTGTCAAATCTTCACAGTCGGCAATGTGTGACTAGGAAAGAGGTAAAAAAAAAAAGCTTAAGAGTTCTGCATAGTCTAATATTGTTTGGCCTTAATAATACAAGAATATATTCATACAATTTGATTGGAGCGTTTAATTTAGGATGCTATTTTGTTACCTACAATCCCTTTATAAGGTCTCTACAGCTACTAAAATTTATTGGAAATCTAAAATTATGATACCCTATAGCCTTTCTTTGACATTAACGTCTTTATAGAAAACTAAAGTCTCTAATTCAGGCATCTAGATCTAAGCTTAATCATCCCCCGATATCTCTTTTGATGATTTGCTGGTCCTGCAGAAAGATGTTTCTTGCTTTTTTATTAAGAAAATTATTAGACTTTGCAAGGAAGATATAATATAGGATATAAAAGAAAAACCTCCTCTGCGAGGGCGTGCTGAGAGAGCTGGGTCTGTTCGGCCTGGGAAAGAGAATGTTTCTGGGAGACCTGATAGTGGCCCTTCAATATCTAAAGGGGGACTATAAGAAAGAAAGGAATAAATGCTTTAGCAAGGTCTGTTGCAATAGAACAAGGGGAAATGGTTTCCAAGTAAAAGAGGGGAGATTTAAATTGCATATAAGAAAAAAGTTCCTTACAATAACAGCAGTGAAGCACTAGAACAGGTTATCCAATGAGGTGGTGGATGCCTCATCCTTGGAGACATTCAACATCAGGCCAGATGGGGCTCTGAGTAATCTGATCCAGCTATAGATGTCTCTGGCTACAGCAGGGGGATTGGAACTAGATGACTTTTAAAGGTCCCTTCTGATTCAAACAATTCTGTATAGAAATAATCATATTCAAAGAAATTGTGAGTTGGTATGCTTCCAAAAAACAAAAACAAAACAAAAAAAACCAAATGTCCATTTTATTAACAGGCAGTGGGTGCTGAGTTCATTACAAAAGGCCATTTCCTCTTAGAGGGCTCTAGTTTGACTTTTTATCAAAATCTGAGTGGGTGACCATATCTGATCATTCTTTTTAACAGCTTGACTGGGACAATTCTAGTAATTCCAGCTATTTCAGAAAACAAACATGGAGAAGTTTCCCAAAGGCTCTTATGATTTTTGTTGTTGTTGTTGTTTGTTTTTTGAAATTGAAAACTGCCCTAATGGAAAAACTTTTACTTGAGGGAGAAATAAAGAAAATATTCTTCCCAGATGTCTGATTTTTAGTTTGTTTCTGGATGTTCATCTGATATATATATATTTTTTTCTAATTCAGTATTTTACCCATTTTCGTGCAAATTGTCATACATTTTGTTTGGTCTTAAA